>CVMT01000001.1:4156785-4275299 GCA_000985935.1 Talaromyces islandicus | reverse complement strand
TAACAATTAAATAAACGAAAAAGTTAAATAAACGAAAGGTTAGACAAAAATAAGTAGGGGGTGGAATCAAAGTAAACAAATAAGACGAAAGAGCCCCCCCAGAAAGATATTCCAGGTGCCGAGTTTCATGTTGAACATGATCAGCCAGCCAGCCAGCCCATAACTGTCCCGAGCACGGCACAAACCCCCCAGATTGAGCAGCCCCAACAAAGCGAGTCTCACAAGCAGCGCTCAGACTCTAAACCATCTGGCTGGGCATTTTGGTCCCGAGAAGCTCCTAAGACAGATGTTTTGAGTACGAAACAGCCAGAAGAAACTGGTGAGCTTGTAATGTCTGAGCAGGTTCAAAGCAAAGCAAAGCCAGACGACAACGTACCTCAAATAGATACCCAACCCACCCTGTCAACGTCTCCAAAACCTGCCAAACCCGCTACACCCGTTAAATCTGCCGGTAGCAAAAATATTAAAGCCAACAAGCCTGCTACGGAAGATACGGTAGAACCTACTGCCGTGACTGACACTATTCCGGCCCCAATACCTGCTAAGGTTAAGACACAAGAGCCTACGGCATCAAAGCAACTTCAAAATGTCTTGACAAACCAGCTACTTCCTGCCTTCAGAGACACTTTTCCCCTACAAGAATCGGCGTCATGGTTGCAAACATTAGGCCGGCTTCTCCATTATTCTAAAGATCCAGAAATCCAACATGTGTCAAGATCGCGCGATCCGCCTCGTCCTAAACGTTGCCTAGCAATTGGAGTTCACGGCTATTTCCCAGCACCATACCTTCGTACGGTTCTAGGCCAACCCACCGGAACATCTTTGAAATTTTCCACCATGGCAGCAAAGGCCATTCATCGGTGGGCCGAAAGCCATGGTTACCACTGTGATGTTGAAAAAATCTCTTTGGAGGGAGAAGGTCGCATTGCGGATAGAGTAGATTTACTATGGAAACTCCTGCTCAGATGGATGGAAGAAATTCGAAAAGCCGAATTCATAATGTTCGCATGCCATAGTCAAGGTGTTCCCGTCACGATCATGTTGGTTGCCAAATTGATTGCATTTGGATGTCTAGATGCGGCCCGTGTCGGTATTTGCGCCATGGCTGGAGTCAATCTAGGGCCTTTCCCAGACTATAAATCGAGATGGATAGGCGGTTCTGCTGGCGAGCTGTTCGACTTCGCTAGTCCGACCACCAAAGTGTCGAAAGACTACGAAATGGCGTTAAAGACATGTTTGGATTTCGGGGTTCGAGTTACATATGTTGGAAGTATAGACGACCAATTGGTTTCCCTGGAGGTTTGTGATTGTTCCTATCTGGTGAACCCCGCATTTACTGATCGTATGGATTATAGTCCTCGCTATTTGACCCGGTTTCTCACCCTTATATCTACCGCGCTGTATTTGTCGATGGCAAGGTCCATGCTCCTAGCTTGTAAGTGTGATCCCGATGATAATTGACACCGATTGCCTTACCTGACTCATATTACCAGCCTTTCACATCTAGTGGGATTTACACTCAAGCTGCGAAACCTCGGCGTTCACGATCATGGCCTCATTCGCGAATTAAGCACGCCTCTTGTGGGTAGTCTTGTAGGAGGCGAAGGCCATTCACGTCTTCACGATGAAGAAAACATATACCAGTAAGCTAGACTCTCTTGGTGTATACTAAATGCACCCAATTGCTAACACTCCGCTCCACAGCATGGCGGTCGAATTCGCCCTCGAAACCTCCAATGTCAACGGGGCAACTCTACACTCCAAACGCCACCACCTCTTATCAGCGCCAACGAATCCATACATCCTCCCGTTCGCATTGCGCGGTCTACTCGAAGAAGACTACGTCCGACATGAGCTCCATCAAGAGAGCATAGAACTGTTGAAACAGTTTGATGAATGGAAACCAACGACCAAGGTGCTCAAGGACGTCAAATTTCGGCTTGAAGGGATTCGGTCTAAACTTTAGAAGAAGATTATGATTCCTTTTTGCATCTGTTGTGATCATTTGGTATTTAGCGCTTATAAAGAAATAGAGAAAGACAATAAAGGGGTTTAAAAAAATGTTATAATAACCATGCTACTTTAAAAGAAAAGATATCTTGTCTTTCTGTATGATTTGATTTCATCAATTCCGGATTACTTCTATTTGATGCTCTGTCTAATCAGGTACCGATAGATATGCCCAAGATTGATGTATATATAGACCTGCTTTTAATTTCCCAAAACAGATGATAGGGTATTGACTTGCCAGAAATACCGGCCGCAAAGAAACGAAATGTATATCCAAGAACAACGACAGAAAAAATCAAGGCCCGTTATCGGGTCCTAAGACACCACCCCATGCATGCATGTTTTTTTTTTTCAAAAAAAAAAAAGGCCGTTACGCTAGAAGACATCAAAATGCCACTCCAAGATTAATCAACGAAATTGTAGTCAGCGTTGCGCGAATGCCGTATGAATTGCCCCTTCAATACCATCTTAGAATGTTGTTAGTGAGTGGAGAGGAGATTCAATGGAAGATACTGGATTACCTCTCATTCCGTCCAGAGCTTCAAAAGCTCGCGAATAATTTGATATAGCCCCAACAATTCGTTCCAAGCCCATCCTCAGTTCGTCAACCAGTCGTTCCGTAGAGGGAAACCCTTCAGCGTCGTATTCGAGGCCACTAGATCCGTCCTTGACCACACGTGTCTTATAGAAAATCATCAACAATGCATAGCTGCCTTGCATAACACAAGAGGCAAACGAGGGCATCGTCCGGGTTAGTTGTGCCCGAGGGTCCAACAATGAAGGGTCTGCAAAAGGGTCAAGCCTTGGACCCGGGACGCCGCGGTCGCTGTGACGGAACTGTAACGGGTACGGTAGACTCTGAAGCGTATGCGAAATCATAAGACCAGCTCGAAGGCACACGTTGGCCGAATGCTGACTAGTGAACGGAAAGCCTGGACCTAGCCAACAATAATGTCGATGGAGAGATTCCGAAGCGCCAGATGTGGACGACTCTGAAGGGGAACCGGTGTAGGC
This sequence comes from Talaromyces islandicus, assembly GCA_000985935.1. Taxonomy (NCBI): domain Eukaryota; kingdom Fungi; phylum Ascomycota; class Eurotiomycetes; order Eurotiales; family Trichocomaceae; genus Talaromyces; species Talaromyces islandicus. The sequence goes on along the minus strand of CVMT01000001.1, from coordinate 4,272,275 downwards.
CGCAGCTAAAACGTGGCTGGGAGTATCAAAAGTATGGCATTGACAAGCAAGTGGATTAACCTCTCTTCCGTTATTCGCTAGTTGTTGGTATGGATCATCGATACTTGAATTCGCGGTGGTGAGGTCAAAGTGCTTCTTGATGAATATCGGGATGTCTGAAAATGCTTGGAACCGATGCGTTTTTATTTGTGCGCTGCAGCAAAGAGGATCTATTAGTCCTCAACTAAGCAGGGAGGAAAAAAAAACAGTAGAAATGCTACCTGGAAAGCTTCATTTTCGTGATGGCACGAACACAACGAGCTGTGAGGAACTCGTCGTCAACATCTGGAGAAGCAGTGGGTGAAACGGAAAGTTGATTGCTGGCCTGAAGCATGACCGTCGAAGCCCAAGCATCAAGCTGTTTCATTTGTTCATAAATCCATGGCATATTAGATCGAGATTTCAGACATTTGTTCAGGTCGATAGTAAATTGACTGGCAGTTACCAGTACTTGTTGTGCTTGAATCAATAGTGGCCATCCCTGCGCAAGACGTGAGAAGAAGACATCTAGCAAGTAAGCAGCAATATTACCTCTGGGTCCGATGTGAAATGAGGGTACGGTGTCGTGAAGCGAGGATCATTGATTATAACTGTCGGAGGCTAACTGTTGTCAACATTTATTCGCAACCAACAATCGAGAGGGAAAGGTACCGTCACACTAGCAATAGAGCCTTGCAAGATGCAAAAATACTGGATATTAAAACGTCAGCAAAATTGCATGATCTCAGTTCCATCGCATCAGGCTTCCTACCGTCATCCACCACGCTCTTCGTCGCGCCTCAGAAAATTCATCATTTTCCGGCCCAAGTGCGTAAAGAGACAAATTCATGGCAATTACCCACGCCTGACCGGCACGGTATCTCATTTTCATCAAGTTGCCGCGTTGTGCATATTCATAAATGCAAAGTACCAGCAATGCCAATATCCCTTCAAGCTCGACCGGAGCTCGAGGGTGGAATGGCTCTCTATTGATAGACGGTTGCGCGTAGTTCAAAGCCTGAGAAGGTTGAGTTGTCGAGTCAATCAGTTCGCCGTCAGCCTCTATGCTCGTCGTTGCCAATTGAGCGAAGGCTTGTGCATATGATCGGCGCAACATGATGGAGCCAGGGCTCATCGAATCCGGATCGTTTGGATGCGGTACAAGAGCAAGAATTGCTGAAATGGCAGAGCTTAGCGGAGATGCTGGTTGGTAAACGAGCGTAGGTTCTTCTGATGGCGTTGTCGGATGTGAGTTCGCATTGTTTAACGGTTGATCTGGGCCAGGATGGGTGACTCTGGGAGGCAATATTGGAAAGTATGGGTGGATAAAGTCGTAATAAGCATTCAATCTGTTGTGCGTCAGCTATCCATTCTTTAAAGGTGGCTGCTCTGGAGTACTTGCATATCCTGCTCACTGCCGTAAACTCTGACCGTCGACTGTTTCGCGTGAGAATCACCAGGTATTGGTGGTGGCACAGTCGCATGATTCCCAACTTCTCTCGTAATGAATATCCCTTCAAACATGCCCTGCACATGAACATCGGAAGCAAAATCGAGATGCCTTAACCCGGCCCCAGGAAGAGACAAGGGATCAATCTGGCTGAAAACCCCATCGGCTGCCAATGACTGTTAATGAGGCGCTACCTGGCCAAGTGGATTTGCTGTTACTCACTCTCATCATAGCGGGTGGGTGGCACACCCGGAGGATGCCATTCGTTCGGCTGGGAGAGTTCCCCTGGTTCTGGAGTAGGTACTGCCACCTTCTTCTTCCGCGGTCCGCCGCGTTTGCTGGGCAAGTAAGAACATTCCCTGTTTTTGCTGGCACACTTCAACGAATTGATTGATCTTTTAGCATAAAATTCACATCGCTTTCGATGACAGATGGTGGTAGTTGTCTTGGGAAAAATCGAGGAACGTGAAAAACATACACTTGAACATGGCTCCTGTCCGTCACACCGTGTTCTCGACGCTCGACTAGAAAACAAATACCCAGGTCAGATATATCACTTTCGGCCAGATCACTGTGTCTTAAAGTATGTAAATGGATGTCGGAGGGGTTCTTGTCACAAGCAAGGAGGCCGTTCTTACCATGCTAAGCAGGCAACTTTAACGGGCGGTTTGGCAAACTTCCTCCGGGCGACGGATTGACCGGGAAGTTTGTTGTCTTCTGGCTGGATGGGCTGTTGTAGATGGACCTGTTGAAAATGAGGCTGCTGTTGTTGCTGCTGAAAGGGCTGCTGCTGTTGGAAGTGCTGCTGCTGCTGCTGGGGCTGGTCCAACACCATTGCGATCCACACGGCAGGCTGGTGTTTAAAGTCAGTGCCGTTCACTAGTTAGGTGCCGACGGGCGTCAAGTTCGAGCCGCCTGGCTTGAGAGAGGTTGGGTTGTACCCAAGACAAACAGAACAAGCAAAATTGGCTATTGATTGTAGACTGTTTAGTCAATCAATCAATCAAGCAATCAATCAACCGATCTCGGGTGGTCCGCTGGACAGACCAACTGACTTGTTGATTGCAAGCCCCGCTGACCGAGAAAGCACAACACACAGCAGGCGCATAATCGTCTGTCATGGAGCTGGGGAAGGTCAGTGATTCCAGCCAGCAGCAGGCACGGAGTCTAATTTGCCCAAGCTCAGGAGCTGAGCAGTTATAGTATGGGTTAAACAACGGTGGCATCCGCGCTGAATCTTCGATAGTACGTACTAAGTATCTGCAGACGCCGTGTCCAGAGCAGATCCCGATCTATGGTTGATGTGCGTCAATCGGGATTTGATTTGATGACCAAACAGGATTAGTGGCGCATGGTGATTTATTTTTGCCACGATAATAATCTGAGCCATCGCCTTGTGCGCTTTTTAAGTGTTGCCTCTCGCCCTAAAAAGAAAAGTGCCCATTGTACCTCCTGTCACATTTACGGCCTTTCCAAGGATCGTGTGGCCATGCGTTCCCAAACAACTATAGGCTATGGATTTGCGCGAGCACATTCACACTGCAACTGTTTGCAGACCAACACCAGCAACCATCCTTCTGGAGGAGGGGGGTGAGGCGGGGGCGATATTTTTGGGCAGCTCTCTTGCTATGACCCAGTTGCTACTTAAAAGGGTAAAAGGTTTGCCCCGTCGCCATGTGTAAGGGATTGGTAAATAAGCTGCAGGGCCGTCTTTCTCGCGAAGCCTCTCTCTGTGTGTGTCGGAAATCATCAGCACTCTAATTAGCTTTCCTGAGACTGTACGATGACGACGACGAGAAAAGACTGGCACCGGCCCTAGCCCTCCCAAGGTCGTGGAGGCCCATGGACCGGAACAGTAGTGTGTAATGGTATCGTGTACGAAGGATAGTCTCAGCGATCTCGCACTGACTGCAGCCATGGTGGAGCTTACAGTTGGATTGGGAGCGGGTCTGGCACGCACTGCCACTTAGTGTGTTTGTCTATCGAGATCAATTGTTCTTCGAGACGCAAACTGCGACCCTTGGAGATCGATCTGCGGGAGTTGGGACAAGGGCGAGAATAGGGGGCGACCCTAAGGGCCAAGCCAGGAGGCGGAGAGCAGGTGGTTGAAGATGGCAGAAGCATGGTTTGGCCGAGACCTGGTTCCAAGAATGACGGGTGGAGCGAAAGCGAGTCCAGTACCGGGGATCATGCAGCCCACTTTCCCAATTCCAGTTGACCAGTCAGGCAGATGGGCGAAGCTAAAAAGTGAGATCGAAATGCACGCTGCATGTGACGGTGGAAGACGCGGAAGGGTGTGTGAAGCCTGAAAGAGAGTTGTGGCGGTGATGGCGAAGGCGACAAACCTTGAATCAACATGGCAGCTGCCTGCCGTCTTCCTAATTAGGCAGGTGCGTCGATCACCCGTTGCACTTTGTATGTACTGCACGTACTATGCGTGTATTAGACCAGTCTACAGGACGTATTTGTACCATATTTGTACTGTGTTTCCGTATTCTGCGTGTATTCTATCTGGTATTTCTACAATATACATAGTAATTTCTAGTACGTACCCCATTAATGTTGTTCCACCTGCCCGATCCATTCTCGGCCCATCTCCGGCGTCGGCCGTCCCTGAGTAGCTAGCATCGACTACGTATTTCTTATGGAGTACAAAATTTTTTCACTTTTAATTTTTTTTTTCTCCTTTTCCCTTTTTTTTTCATTATTATTATTATTATTATTTTTTTTTTTTTTCCCACGATGATGATCTTCAAAGTGGCTCCCACTAATCCCTATCAAGAAAGAACACCCTCCCCAGCTCGGCAGAGACCAGTCGTTCGCCGAACATGATGCTATTACTTACTACTGTATTATTATTCTGTATTCAGTCCGTGATGGCAATAATTACGTGGCAGGACTCGTCTTATTAGGTAATGCCAGGACAGGTTCGTCTGGAACTTGAGAAAAACTCTAATTGACTTTGCCACAAACAAGCATACTTGGCTGTGCCGCTGTGGCTGTGAAATCACGTGAAGCCGTATATTCAGGTTACTGCAAATGAACGATTCGAAGCATGTCGGCCATTGCATGTCTCATGAGTCATTGTTGACAAGTGAAAACAAGCGCGTGAAGGCCAATGACGAAATGCTCATTACGATGAGGGTCTCCAGAACTAGCGGACAAGTCTAGTGGACCGGAAATCATTTCCAGCTTTAGAGCGTTTGTCATCAGTTGATTACTTCCTCTCCAGGAAGGATTGTTATTATTTCGAATATCGCCAGCGAAACAATAGTACATAAATTTGATTTTTTTTTTTTTTTTTTTCATCTATTTTTCACTCAAAACTCGACGGGATCTTGAGGCCTGGGGCATGTCGCACCGATTCCCATACACTATCCGGCACCTTGAGCGGGATTTTATGTCCCTTGAGGCTCTGGTCGATCAGCCATAGCCCGACCACAAACTCCTCGCGCGAGAGCAACCCGATTCCGTAATGGTCTACCAGATTCCAAATGCCCTCAAGAGTATAAGAAGGCAACCTGCTACGGGACCAGATATCGCGTACCACGAGATGAACCACCATGTCGGATAGCACCACAGAGGAAGGGAGGAGTGGAAATAACTGGGACATTACTGCCTGTGGAGGTACACACAAACCCTTGTTGGCTGCCCATACACCTTCATATCGTTTGCGCTCGCGCTCGGGGATTTCTTGCCGCCATCGCTTGCGGTCGCCTTCGTGATATTTGTGAGGGTGATGCCGGATCAGATGTCTCCCTCCACGTCGCTTTGCTTCTTCGTCATCAGACTTGGAAGGATCTCTCAGAGTCTGTCGCAGGCCTTTGGGAGGACTCGGTGTCTTCCGCTGTGGTTCGCCCTTGAACATGTCTGTAGGATGCAGAAGCGAACGCGAACGCGCACGCCGGTTCGGCGGGAGCGGCGGAGGTGGTACCTTGAGTGGTGATACCGCGCGAGAAGATGCCAGCGAAGAAGCAACGATTGCATCGGCCAAGGCCGCTGTGCTCATACGATTTGCATCGCTAGCACCCGGGCGGGCAGAGCCTTGGGCATGGTTCGGTACCCTCACTTGATCCGATGATGAAGTGTTGTGTGAAGAGCGTGTGCTGACAGAAGTAGATCGCACCCGTCTCCGACTGCTATTGGTCTTTTCCTCCGCAGCAGAAGATGAACTCGTATGTCCATCGTCCTCCAAAGACAGAGTAGCCGTTCTGGGTGGTAGCGCTGGTTTGGGTGGTTCTTCATCCGTCACAGTTGCCGTCCGCCTAGGTTTGGGGACCGCGGGTGCGGGCTTGCGATCATGTCTTCCAGACTGAACTTCTTTCCGAGTTGGAATTGGGGGGTTGGAAGGTTTTTCCACAGGCACATGAGTGCTGACTGCGGAGCTTGGGCGGTCATTGACAACTTTCCTTACTGTTGGGCTCCGTAAGGCCCGTGTCGTCTCAACGGCTAGTGTAGGACTGCTCCATTGGGTTGATGATGCGCTACTCGCCCTATATTTATCCTCATCTGTGATCTTTGCAAGCGAGTCGACAACACCTTGCGGTTTCCGCACAGGAACTGGTGCAGGGAGCGGTTTAGAAATTCGGCTTGGCGAACGTTCCACCTTTGGAGTCCTGGGGATACCATCTTTTGGCTCTCCAGTTGGGTGTATCCTAATCGGAGATACTGATGGTGTAGGGCGAGCAGACTGAGGGGTGCGACTGGCAGATCTTGCTGCGGCCAGACTGGCAGCCTGAATCGGGATACTGGCATCTTTCGCAGCCAAGTGACCTCCTCTATTCGGGCTTCGCATGCTAGCAGGCGTCGAGGTTTTGGAAAACTGCTTTATCCTGTCCGTCACGAATCCATCCTCCGGCATGTCGGAGCCATTGTCATCCTCGGAATGTCGTTCTGCACGCTTAGTCCGATCCGCTGACACGACAGCCCGGGTCGCTTTGCTGGAGTTATGGGAAACATTCGAAGAATCAGACTGGAGTTTGTGGGCACTAAATGCGATGTTTGCGCCCTGGAGGGCAGCCATTTCCTGGGCATTTTTAAGAGCCCGCTGAGCGGTCGACTGACCGTCCAAGACGAGACTTCCGGTGCCGCCGCTCATGAAAGCATTTGAAACGCCGTCAAGAGCAAGCCATGTGAGAGCGGTCACTGATGTACTTTCGAATGTTGTCTTATCAGGGGCAGGTCCCGGGTACTCCGAAAGCGTGTCGTCGTCGGCCGCTGTTGGGTAAGCTGAAACCCGGACCACTGTCTTAGCGCGGAGGTCGTAGTAATAATAATAGAATAGCGTGTAAGCGAAGGACTTCTGGTCAGTAAACGCCTCCTCGCATCCTCTGGATCAGCATTAACCAGAGGATTGCGGCAGCATGGTCAATTTACGGCCGGTCTCCTGAATGTGTAGCAACATTGTTGTTGCCATGTGTCTTGGGCAAAATGGGTCACGTCGAAGATAAGGCGTTAGCTCCGAGGCACGTGACTTGGCGCGACCCGATAGACACGTGCAGCCCCTTGCTGTCCCGAGTTCATGGGCTGTTTAGACAGGGATCACTGTCTGCTTTTTGAGGTTTAAATAACAATGCCTTCCTACGTTGCGCTGGCTACCATGACCACAGCATCAGGTGATGAGATGTAACTGCCGGCAAATGTATTAAATCCTGTCTCAAATAAAATGATACGTATTATACGTAGTTGAACCCAATTCTTATAGTGTCCCTAGCACGTACCAACCTAAAGCACGCCTTGGTCCGCGTGTTCAGGGTTTCGGCTAATTCTCCGGCAATTGAACTTTATTTGTTTAGCTGAACACATCAACCTCCAGTGGAACTTGCACGCTCAATCGAGCGCCCTGTAAATTCCCCTAGGAGATTCTATTATTATCATTATATTTTCCCATACAGACAGGCAGAAACTTACCCACTGCGACTGCTGCTCATGCTGCTGCTGTATAGTGATAGGCTCGGGTAAAAGCTGGATTTAGCCGCTGTGGAGAAGCAGAGGAAACCTTAGTTCTCCACCAATTAGCTGGTGTAGAAGCTGGAAACAACGACAGAATAAGACATCCCATTAATGCCCATGCAGGGCACAATTATGCCGACAATCCAGATGTGCTATTATTGGCTGGGCCAGCTGTTCGCCTCCTGGATAGGCTTGCGGAGTTGTGCGGTCAACGACGATGCGGAGTATTGTACGGGGCACCTTCCGTTTAATAAAATACCCCGGATTTCCCCTCTCCCCGCGTCACGGTGTCACTCTTGCACTTCTACGCAAGGACCAAGTGATGATACTGTCTGGTGGATGAGATCTGTCGACTGCTCAGGCACAGCAACTCGGAATCGCCAGGATTGCACGACATCATCAATTGTGTCCTCGTACTCGTCTAGGCGATGGAAGGCCCAGCCGCCAAAGACCAGGGCCGCCGAAAGGCCGGCTCTCCCTCATCTTCTTTGAAATGCTCTACCTGTCAGGCAACCTTCAGAAGACCGGAGCATCTCAAACGACATTTGCGAAGCCATACCAAGGAGAAGCCCTTCCAATGCAACCATTGTAGCCGCCGGTTTTCCAGAAGGTAACATAGTTACCTTCTTCCTATTGAAACAAGTCAAATTAATGCGACAGCTATAGTGACACGCTTCACCGGCATGATCAGAGCCATCATGCGCCAGGCGCTCAAGGGAAACTTGATTACACTCACCGCATCACCGTCAAAACCTTTCGCGCATGCTATCAATGCGCATCTGCGCGGGTCAGATGTACCGGTGGCGATCCCTGTGCTCGGTGTCAGAGTCGTACAATGGCATGCCAATATCCCACTGAGAGGCGCTCAAAATCGAAAAAGAAAAATAGAGCGCGCCGAATGTCTGACGAGGAACAACCTTCTCACATGAACAAATCTCCCGAGCAGTCGACTCTCGACAATCACAGCGTAATCCAGGATTCTATCACATCACCACGCTCTTCACATGGGCAAGCGCCTCAGCAGATTCAATATCAGTTTGTTAACAACGAGGATATTTACACACAAAGTGCCATAGGTCAGCACCCCGCCATAGATACCCAGCCCTGCCAGCCTACCGGTGAGATGGGTGGCCTTGACCAGCAACAGACTTTCCCTGGTCATACCCTGGATAGTTCACGTCTTTCTTATCCTTACGTTGACCAAGGCTCGCAAAATACTTCGCAAGATCAAGATGGCTCTACCTCTCTGTTCTCAATCACTATCCCAGACAACCTTTCAATCCCCCAAAATCCACGCGCTAACAATCCACAACACCAAGAAAGTGACATGCCTCTTGCCGACCCACATGTAGACTTGGTATTGGATCCAAATCTGGCCGATCCAGACTCCGACTCCGCATTAAATTGGATTTCGACATATTTCAAAGTCACTGAAGACACACTGTCAATGGACCCGGATCTCCTACACCAGTCTGTTCAACAGTGGTGGCCCGGAAGCTTCGACACGAGCATTGCATGGCATTCCCCCATGGACAACTTGGACCAAGTGCCGCTGTTCAACCACTTTCGACACAATCTTCTCGAGGCGGCCCCACCTGTGGAGAGTCCCGGGGGGCATAGCAGTGTATCGCGGGACGGCTCTCTCTTTTCAGGTTCGAACGATGACTCAGTGCTGTCAGGGGAGTTTTATGTTAACGGCGAAGGATCTCGGTGCCCTAAATACAGTCGAAAACGAAAAGAATGTTGGAACACTGCTGAGAATATGATTCCACTATTGCAATCTGAAGAAAATTCGAAAGAGGAATCGACTTTTTCTTTTCCGGCAACAGAGTATGTCCAGACGAACGGCTCAAACTTAAGTGCGACCCTGGACAAGCAAGTCTCTTCAGCCACATATGAAATGATGGTTTCGTCATTTGAAAGGATGTGCCTCCTCGAATCCGTTATTTTCACTCCCTTCGCAGCAGGACATTTCCCAACCGCCGAGCTGCTCACATATTTTTTACGCCACTATCTCGACGGATTTCAGCCAGTATATCCCATCTTTCACGTCCCAACCTTTAATCCAAATGAAATGCACTGGATTTTAGTACTTGCAGTATCCGCCATTGGATGCAATTTTGCCAGTTCGGTCGAAGTAGCTCAATACGCGCAGCCTCTTCATGAGTTCGTTCGGCGCGCAATTATGGTGGAAAGACAAAAGAACGTTCTGAGCTGCACACCTCTTTGGCTCGTGCAGGCCATGTTGTTGAACTGTATTGGTCTTATACACAGCGGAAATTCTCAAAGTAGAGATTCCGGGATGAGTTCGTTTGGCGAGCTTGTGCGCCTGACTCATCGCGAGGAACTCTTTTCAACGAGGCCCCAAAGTCAAGACCAAGAAGTGAGAAGACAATGGGGGTATTGGATTGAATACGAGACAAAAAGAAGAACTTCCTACCTTGTATGGTTAGTTGATACCACTTTAGCCTATACCACCGACTCCCCACCACTGCTTTCTCTGAAAGATGTCCAAATGCCCCTTCCGGCCCACGAGAGCTTGTGGGAAGCGAATTCCGAATACGTTTGGCAATCATTATATCAAGAAGAAAACGCATCTCTATATTCTGCAATGGAGATTTTGTTCATCGAGAAGAGACTCACGCCTGGTATTGGAGAGTTCAGTCACATCCTTCTTCTCCATTCCCTCTACCAGAGGCTGTGGGAGGTAGGTGACTACTTTCAGGGACCCCTCTCCTGGTGGACTCCTACCGCGGAGAGACGAACACGGGAATCCGTCCTACCTTCAAAGGAAGTGTGGTTACCAGGGATACCTTTGTTCTCAAAGTGGCGAAACAGTGCTTGTGACTGCTTGGACACGCTGCATTGGTCCGCCAACGGAACTATCGCCAAAGCCGCAGGGCTAGAGCATCCAACAGTCCTTCACTTACATACCGCACGCCTCGTGCTTCTCGTTCCCTTCCGCGAGATACGCAACTTGGCCATGTCACTGGCTCGGCTAGAAGTGTCCTGGGAGAAACTCGACCAAACCCCCGAGTGGCGTCACGTGCGGCGATGGGCCAAGCACGATCAATACAAAGCTCGACTCTCGATCATCCACGCTGGCTCGGTAATTTGGTACGTGCGTCGGTATTCCACAAATGCCTTCCACGAGCCGATTGCTATATTTCTGGCTACTTTGACTCTGTGGGCGTATGGACTGTGCCATCAATCTCAAGACCAACAACCCGAGTCCCCGAGCTCGCAGCACGCGGCACTGGCTTCTGCTGCAAGTCCAACATTTATTCATGTCGATCGACCGTGTGACGACGAAATCGTACAACTATTTGTGCGGATTGGCCAGACGATGAGAGGCAATGTGACCGGTGTAGGAGACATATGCGGTCCGCATGGCCCTTCGAGGATCCTGAAGGAAGGCATTCGCATTTTGTCTGGGTTAGTCTCGGCGTGGGGCGTTGCTCGTGATTATATTGATATTCTGTCTCGTATGGGGAATCAATGTCCGCTTGCAACGCCTGTTACATGTACCATTGATGCCAGATCCGGTGAATGGTAGCTTATTCGTAGTATATATGTATTTGTGAACATTTAATGTCAAAAATTGGAAGGATGGCACCTACTAATTGGAATTTATCATATTTTATATAGTTCTTAATACTAGAATAGCGTTCTTGTTCTATCAAATACCCGACTCTCCTCCGTCAAGATAGCGCGAACCCTGTAAATCGTCAGTTTACCCCCCAAAAAGAAACCAAGAAAAGGAAAATGTAGAAACATACTGTCCTCATCCAACAACGTCCTCTCTTTCCAACTCTGCTCAACCCACTCCACCGACACAATGTGCGGTATTTTGTATCCGGAGGAACTCACCAGCTTCGAAAGTGTTTTCCGAAGAGAAGCAAGCTCTTCTTTCCCTTCTGCTGACGAAAGGAAGCTCGGAACAACGATATGTGTAATGCCAGTATTGGTAGCTTTCTTCTTACTTTGGCCTGTCTCTAGAGTTTCGGTGATATCAGCGCTACCGAATTCGGCCAGGCTGCGGGCAAGTCGGAGTCTTTGAGAGATGTCTGAGCTAGACGAATACAATGGTGATGATGATTCCTGGAAGTGGAAGTGGAAGTATAATGTCAAGCCCTTGAAAATCCAGCCGGGCAAGGCGGCAGTTGAACCGTGGTCTTCTTGAGATTGCGCGAAGAGACGTGCGGAGAGTTGCGAAGTTGCTTTGGTATCAATGACTCTATCGACTTTCATATCCTCGAGCACGGCTTTTAGCTCTTCGACTGTGGTGTTTCGTGTGTAACTGTCGTTGTAGTCGTCAACGTTTGCGGCGATGATATCTTGCTGGTCTTCTTTGGTAAAGAACATGTGTCTGAAATACTCTTATATTAGATGCGGGCGTGACAACATAATAACTTCTTCTGGAATGCCAACCTCGGTTCAAATGGAAGTATAAATGTGGGTAGGTTTTTATCAGCCTCAGTTTGTTTGACACAATCAAATAGCCATATAGGTCGAATGATATTTTGGTTGCCACTTTTTTGTATTGAAGCGACCTTTACCGTTCCTGGATATAGTTAGTAACTACTGATAATAGCGAGGGAGGGAACGCACTTCTATCTGCAATACAAACAGTATTTGGAGCTGCTGTATGGGTCTGGTAAATTTGGCCGCCGTTGGACTTGACAAGCTGTTCCAGCTCCGCCTTCGTTTTCTTCTCTGGTGTCTTTGTATCGGTCATGACAACTTTTCTATGGTTAGCTTTGCTTCATCAGAAAAAGGGCACTAACACATACAAAAGTTCAATCCGTCAAATATGTTGACAACCGGTCCGACATATTCGACTGTTGTATCGCCATCGTACCCGGCTACGGTCAACGGCTTTTTCGTCGTCATTTTGACTCGTTTCTTACGGAAATTTTCAACAGTAAACTGTTTTTCCTTTTGCTCCTGCTCGACATTGGATTTGAGATCGAGGAATTCCTGTACCGAGAGCGCCGTCTTCCAGTCCTTGTCCATTCGCAGTCTCTTGAATCGTGGAAACCGAAGGGTGAGGCCGATGCGAAATTCATCGCTGACCGCTACGGACGCAGCTTTAACGCAAACAACGACTGATTCATCCGGCCTGATCCATTCGTCAGGTCGTTCTTTCTGGTTGGTCTCTCCGCCTGCGAGCTCAATGAACTCGGACGGGGGTTTTTTCGGATTCCAGGTCTTCCACTTTCCGTCCGTATGGTGCCGGATGTTCGCGTAGTCAGCAGCGGTGAAACCGCCGCCAACCTTGCAGAATGAATAGCATTTCATGGGAGAATCTCCACTTTGTGTGTTGGGGTCATCAACACGTAGGCCACAGAGATAACTAGAAAGACCACCTCCTCGCTTCCCAGACCCGTAGTAACCTCCTATGACTACGAGATCCAAGGATTCTCCAAATTCGGTCATATATTCTGGTTTGACTTTCATCCAGTCGTCATGACGCTCGTTTAATCTGTACGGAGACCTTGGATTTTTCAGCACCAGGCCTTCAGATGCCTCTTCTACCACCTTGCGCAGAATGGGTTCAATTTCGGCAGCTTTAGTGGCTTCCTGGTAACTATGGATTTCAAATCTTCGGTGAACAGGTTGTATAGCTTTCTCGAGTGCACGGCGACGATCTCGTAACGTGTACCGCGTTAATTCTCGATCGTTCAGATACAGAATATCGAATACTCTAAACAAGGGCCGCGGCCCGTTGGAATTCGGGTCTCGTTGTTCAGCCAACGCCGCTGTTTTCAATGTACCAAACGGGACCGGTGCGTCTTGCTCGGGGTCCCATGTCACCATCTCACCATCTAAGATGATGCTATCCACGCCATCGACAAAGGCATCTTTCAAATGGCGAGTTAGGGCTCCGTTTGGATCATAGAAGCCATTTCCATAGAGGTATGTATAATCCTTGGCCTTGCGAGACCAGAAACAAAATCGTTTCCCTCCCTCAACGGAGTCATCAGCTGCCATGTGCAGTTGCATTCGCTCTCCATCGAGTTTCTCCTCAATCCAAAATGTCTGATCATCATCCGTGGGTCGCATTCTTTGCACCATTTTCTCAAAAGAATGCATCTGGAACTGCGCCAGCTGGGGCTGGAAACACTGCATGAGTGAAACTCCTCGGTCATCACCTTCGAGTCTGATGTTTGGGTCATGGAGTTCCCAGCAAACACGGCGCAAACTGCTGGATATGCTAAAAAGTCGTTCTGCATCAGGATGCCACACGTTGAAAAACGTCCGCTCGGTGGCGCCTACTTTCATTTGTCGAAGAATGATGCGTATGAGCCACATCAGCTCCTCTGAGTTCATTCGTCTGTAGAATTCAGTCAGGATAGGAAGTTGCTGATCTTCCTTGGATGCAGCGGACAGCTGGTCCAGTCGCTCATTGACCTCTTCAATAAGCATATCGCCAACGTCGGCTCTCATAGGTCTCTTGGAAAGCACTTCGTAGCATCGACCAGCAAAGTCGCCCGCCATGCGGGCTGCGGCGCTTTGGCCCGGCAGCTTCCAATTCAGTAAATTAAAGCCGTCTTCGGAGTTTTTGTCGATTTTCATAATTCGCACAAGTAGCTTGCCGATGACTTTTTCTTTCAGTCCATACATAGCCCGATCCCGATCCTTGTCGGGCACAATTAGTCGAAACGCTGGATAAATGTCATCGCCGACATCTTTTCGCCAGCGAGAGATGAAGCGCTGGATAACATCGCGGCGACGGTCCTGAGGTGTGAGATTGGCTGGTCCATGAGGCCCGGCCTTTCTGCGCGATGCAGGGCCAGGGACATTGGGCCGTTTCTTGTTCTCACTTAGCGGGTTGAAAAGATCAGTAAACAAATCATGGAATGGCAGCGTGTGGCCATGATTGCGAGGTCTATTGGGATATCTGGTTTCGGTGTGAGCCAATCATGTAGACTTGATAATGGTGGTGATGATAACTTATACTTTTCATCAAGGTCTCGCTCATCGAGTTGGCCGGCATCGGGCATTTGCGTGTCTGTGTCGTGATGCTCCATCTTCGTACATGCAAAGCTGGTTAATATTTGGTTTCCTTGTAAATTGTCATGGTTATTGTTGTTTATCACCTGCGATTGCCTGGTGGACGCGACAGTCTAGGCTGCAGCGGTTGATGGAGACGGGAGAGCATGTGATGTCCCAAGCCCCAAGCCCCGAGTCTCCGACGTCATTTTGTCCGAAAAGGGTATGTTCTTGCATTTTGCTTGGCTTGGGGAGGGAATAATTGGAAATTTGGAGAAAAAATGTTTAAAATCACCTATCTCAATATGTTGTTACCGGTGATGGAAAACTTCAATGTTACGTCTGTGGAACCTGCACTGTAGACTACGTATGTAGGAAATATATAACGGACTTCAGTCTAGTGATGTTTCATTATAAGATCAAATAGTTGGAGTGCAAATGAAGCGAGAAAAGAAAAGAAAAAGAAAAAAAAAAAGAGGAAATTTGGAAATTGGAATTTGGACACCGAGACCACCAGTTGACGTGCGGTAGCTATCTTTGACATGGCTGAGGCTGACAAAAATTACGCGTTTTGATGTGCACATGAGGTTTTCAGCCCTAAGATGTAGGCTGTTTCTCAAGGGCAACACGTCGTGTTCATTGGCCAAAGCAAGAGAACTTACTTCACTAAATTTCAACTTTCTTACTCTTGGTTACATCTCCAACGTTGGACCTGCTGTCGGTCTTGGCTTACCTTTTGTTTCGGAGGCATCGCCCGCCAGTTCACCCTGCCCCAGCGGCGACACGGGCCAATGGGATCGACCTCCATCTATGCATGTTGGTGTAGATTACTAGATGACCTCAACACATATTGTTGGATAAGACTTTGCTTTTTTGTTAGAATATTTTTTTTTAGCACGAACCGTTCGGAGCGAATTCGGTTTTAGGGGCGGTATCCATCACTACACATCTGGATCTTTGGTTTCGGGCAGTATCCTTTCAAATGTTTCAGCTACGTAGCAACAGTGGCGATACCATATACAGGCGCCGCTTTGGATCATTGATGACAGTTATTCCCACCGGGGAATTACTATTTTGATACATGCAAACTCTAGTAGTATATATAGTGGACTCCTAACTTCTCACATGTGCACAACTTGGTCTTGCTAAATTATCAACCGAAATCGTTTGCCCAAATCAAGATACTAAAATAATAAAATATCGAAAACTTTCAAAAATGCTGGATCAGCTGGACTATATTAGGAAGCTAGCTTTGACTGCTGAGGGTGATACCCGACAGCAACTCATGCTTGCTTTGCATGACCTAGCATACTCCCTGGAAGACTCCAAAGCCACAATTCACAGGTTGGGGTACTTGGTAAGTGATGTATAGGGTTCCTAACATCAAGCAATCGCTAATACGGGCTCCACATAGCACCTACAAACCGCTTCTGTGAAGACAGGGTTTGATTTGGGGCTTTTTACCCTCTTAGCCGCATCCGGAGATAGCAGCGTGGGATTGGAGACGATTGCGACGAAAACCGGGGCGGACGTCAAACTTCTGAGTATGGTTTACTTTTCTTCTCTGTGCCTGTGGTATTGAATTAGGGAGCTAACCCGAGATCAACAGCTCGCTTGCTGAGTTATCTGAGCTCGGTGAATGTGATAAAGCAAGTGTCGTCGACGCAGTATGCGGCCAATCAAGTTACCAAGAATCTCGCCGAAAAAGTCGCAGAAGCAGGGATATCGCACTGGTAAGTAATTTTCCTTGATTTGAAATTATATTTTGGCTAAAGACTTAATAGCTTCGACACAATCGGACCGCAATACCAGGCACTTCCTAATTTCTTAGCAAAGACTGGGTACCGATACCCGGAAAACGAGCTGCATACAGTCTTTCAAGATGCTTGGAACACAGACCTGCACGCATTCTCCTGGTTTAGAAACCACCCGGAGAACCTCAGGCATTTCAATGACTACATGGCCTTGCGCCGGGGGCCAGAGCTATCCTGGCTGGCCGTATATCCAGTTCTCGAAGAGGCAGCAGGATGGACGGCAGAAAAGCCATTGTACGTAAACATTGGAGGAGGGATTGGTCACCAGTGTGCACAGTTTGTAGATCTGTATCCGGATGTTCCCGGTCGGATTATTCTTCAGGATATGCCACATTCGATCGAGAAAGCACTGCCTACCCCTGGGGTTGAGGCGATTGTGCATAATTTCTTTGATCCACAGCCAGTAAAGGGTGAGTCTATTATTATTTTTGGTTGAAATTTTTATGGTATACTAATGATAATTCTCATAAAACAGGTGCAAAATTTTACTATACTCGTGGTGTCCTCCATAACCACCCTGACTACAAAGTAAAGCAGTTGTTACAAAACACCAAATCTGCAATGACACCCGACTCCATTATGCTGCTTGATGAAATGATTCTTCCTGAAGAAGGAGTAAACGCGTACGCAGCATGCATGGATTTGTCCATGATGGCTGCATTTGCTGGTATGGAGCGCAGCGAGTCTCAGTGGCGCGAAATACTCGCCAGCGTCGGACTCAAGCTGGTCAAGACTTACATGTATAACTCTCGCAACTATGAAGGGGTTATGGATGTTCGCTTGGCATAATTATCAGATGGTGTTTTGTATATAGTTTTGTTTTCGTATAGTTTTCAAGTTGTATGTTTTCGATTTATATGTTTTCAATTTGTGTTTTCAATTTCATATAGTTTGTAATATTAACTGTTCTTGCTCCACGTGGAGTATTTGGAAGTTGGTTACTACCTCGCTTTTAGATTTCATGCAGAGTCAAGTAATTTATGTCTGATATATAGACTAGCTAATCTTTCAAAGGTTCAACTTCTACCTATGTAATAGTTTTTGAAATGTTTTGGTTGTGATTCACATACCTATATACATGTAACATAACATTGAAAAAGAACATGTGCTGTAAAACAAAGTATTCGCAATGTCATTTTTAAACCAATATACATATATAAATACAATTACAGAATAACATGAAATCAAATACCTCGCTCCCTCAACGCCGAACGCAACGTTTTCGCAAATTCAACGACGTGATCGGCCCCAATCATCGTATAGTGAGAACCACCTACTGAGTGAAATTTTGGCACTGTTCTCGAAAAGTCTGCCCATTTGCTTAGATGAGTTTTGAGCCAGTCTTCTCTTGACTTGGCTGCCATCTTCAACGGTATACAATGGAAAACATCAATGGAGCTGACTGATCCAGAAGGCTCGTATGTGGTTGCCATACTCTGCAAGCCATATGCCAGGTCGACCCAATTCGATAGAGAGCGCTCATCAAGACCCAACTCGGTCATGCGACCACTATCTGCAATTTCAAGCAGTTTGGGAATGGCTTTGTCTCGTGAGATTTGCGGTATCGTCTCTTCCATCTCGTCGACCACGCTCTCTGTGATAAGATCAAGAAAATTCATGAGATGCAGGAGACATGAGTTCCAAGTAAGCTGGCGCATACGTGATTTGATATGAGGAGGGAGATTAAAACTACCCAAAAACCAGATTTCATCGCCCGTGCTTTCTAATCTCTTGCTGACTTCAAATGCAAGCATGGTCCCATAACTGTACCCTGCAATTGCATATGGACCCTGGGGCTGGACTTTTTTGATTGCGTCAAAATAAGCGGCAACTATCTCGGGGATGTTTGCAAAGTGAGGCTCGCCGGCCTCAAACCCGCGCGCTCGGAGAGCGTATACAGGACGATCGTTTATTTCTTTTGACAGACCGAGGAACACGAGTATCTCCCCAACGCCTGGGTGCACAAGCCAAAGTGGTTGATTGGTGCCCGAGGAGCGAAGAGTCACCACCGGGTTGTATATGCTTCTCTCACTGGGGTCTGACTCTCGTAAAGCAGCAGCCAACTCGCCCACCGTGGGACTTTTCATGAATGTTATTATGGGGATGTCGATGTCTAATCGCTCACTGATCCGTTTCTTCAGCCGGATGAGATCCATTGAGGTCATTCCTAGATCAAAGAACGGCGTATTCAGGCCGATATCATCCGGTTCTATTCCTAAGCAACTGGTAACATCTTCCAAGAGAAGTGCTTCGAACGAATTATTAGCCTGAATGATATTTTGCTTTCTCAATGCCTTGAGCCGTTGTTCGTACGACGCGATTTGCTCGGTGAAAGCACCGCTTTCGAGTAGCTTTCTCATCCGTGATCTTGACACTTTCCCTATACTAGTAGCCGAAAGGGCCTCTTTTTCTAGAGCAACAATCTGCGGTCTTACCCCTGTGGATAATATGGTAGTTTGCACAATGGTATCGTGTATGTATATAAAGTCCTGGTCCTGAAGAACTGGTTCTTTTGGCACGTACGCAATTGCCACATGCTCCGTGTGTAAACCTGCTGGTCTGAACGAGAAGCCGATGAGACGGTGAAGTCGGGAATGCAGATTTTGTAGATGGGATGCCTCCAAGTCTTCGCAATTATACTTGACGCCGTTGATATTCATGACATCGGTGAGTCTGCCAATGACATGGAGATTGCCTGCAGAGTCGAGAGTGGCCAAATCCCCTGTTCGAAACCAGCCATCCGCTGTAAAAGTCTCTTCTGTGGCTTTTTGGTTGCGATAATATCCGCTAAATACCGCATCGCCTCGGACTTCCAGATGTCCTACTTCGCCCGGAGAAGTACTGGAACTTTGCACACGCATTTCAATTCCCTTCATACATCTGCCCACCGATGCAAAAGGGTTCCCGGTTTTGACGTCGTATGCTGGACAGTCCAGATTGAAAATTGCCCCAGCACATGTCTCAGTCATTCCGAATCCAGGTGTTATGACATTACGCGGAGCACCATGCGATGCAAACATCTCACTTGCTGCGACGCATGTTCTGACATCGTTTGCTTCACCGCCAGAGGCTAGGACGGCTAGATGACTGAGGTCCCAAGTTTTCGGCTTTGATTGGCCTTTCTCGGCCTCGAAAGTGGACACCAAGCTGGCTAAGAAAGAATTTGGAGCAAACGAGCGGCAAACCTGATGGAAGCACAGGAGATCGAGAAACCTGAGAGGCGAGGCGATAATATCATTTGCTTGAATGTGGATCTGATCAACCCCAAGATACAAGGCCTGGATGTGTATTTCAACCAGACTTGCTACATGGTCTAGTCCGATCCAGTTCAAAAACGGTTTTTTGGCCGGGAGGCGGCGTACCGAAGCTTTCCCAGCCACGGCTGATATTATCTGAGTATAAGATAGACAAACAGCTTTGGGGTTCCCGGTACTCCCCGAAGTCATCATGAGCAAGGCGAGGTCGTTGGTCTCTGGATCAACAGAAGTGTGGGATAGAGATCCAGGAGTGGGCTGTTCTCGAAGAGATCCGACGGTATAAACTTTGACATTGTGGTTATCGTGCATAAAATAAGACTGCATATCATCACTCGTAATACAAATAGGACCGTTAAATAGCTCGGACAAGTGCTGAATGTGCTTCTTTCTCTGCTCATCGACGTTACTGAGCGGTGGTAACGGTACTGGTATGCCTCCGGCAAACACGACACCCCAGAACCAAAGCAGAAAATCTTGATGATTGTTCAATCGAAGAATAATTGGCGACCCTGCCTTGAAGCTTTGGAGAGATTGGAGGATTTCGGCATTGTGCTGTGCTTGTATGTATAAACTGTTGTAACTAATCTCCGCCGGCACAGACACTCCAGGGTCATAGATAATAAGTCGGGATTCTGGAAACTCCCTGGCTGTCTCCTGCAGTAGTTCGGCAAGGTTATTGGATGACATGGCTTGAGTATGTTAAGAAGAAAAATTCAAACTCGGCTATCGATAACTGAACGTATATACTTGGAAAGAACGAAATAACATGCTATACAGATCAATAGACGGGTCAGTATTTATATACCCAGCGAAGCGAGTTCCACGGATCTATCGATTTATCTATTTTCAGCTTTGAATGCCGTGATAACCTGGCATCTTGCCACTGCGTGTAAGTGATGACCGTGGCATATCTTTCAACCGGTATCCAACACTTCGGGGCTGCATACGTAATAGCTGACCCTGTAGTAGTTATCTTAGTGCTTTTATTAATAGAATTCATTGGTTCTTGTTTTTCATGCTACTACTCAGCCCTATCTTTCTTCCCTTTTTTTCTTTTTCTAATACTAAACAGTAGTGTACGTTTTCGGCCAAGAGATAGCTGAGATTGCGTTTGTCTCATCGTAAACGTTATGAGGGGTCTGAAACGTCTCCAATATTTATTTCGGGCATTAAACTCTATTAATTATGTCTCTTTATGTTTCTGATCGGTTTGTATAGTATGCGTTTTTGAGATGCCTACTCCATCTACTCAGGGATCGGTGCAAACAAACTATCTGGGTCGAGGGTCGGTAATTATCGGCATAATATGGATAATTGCAATATTTTGTATTATATCATCGCTGCCCGGGTTTATGTAAATAAAAGTTTTAGGAGCAGTGGGCGCGGAGAACTGGTTGATGTTTGTGGCTGTGGTATGAGGCTCTCTCTACCAATTCCGGAAACGTTATGGTGACCAGAGATATCGAACAGATCTTACGGCTGAAGGTTATCAATGGTGTTTAGTGAAGCATGATGCAGACTTGACCATGTCCCAGACCACCAACGCGCTCAAGTGGAACCGGATTTTCACAACACCAAGCAGTCTTAGTATGAGCCGTAGGCAGGACTTCGGTGACAATTGTGCTCGTCAAGATGTTTAGTCTGGTACGTTTGGTTTAAATCGGTTTCTCATTCACTTTCCTCGTTTGCTGTACCGGACTTTAGACTGTTGTCGCCATTCTGGATATAATTTTCATGTGGGTTCTAGATTCGCCGGTACAGGCGTTGTGGAATCCAAAAATTGTTGTCTCTTATCTATAAGATGTCAGAATCCAGCAGGATATGACATGTATTTGTCAGTGTAAGTGATTATAAGTTCCGAACATGAGCAATCGGACGTGGCTATCTACCGCATATAGCATTGTTTGCCTCCTCGGACTTGTCATACGTGCTGCGTCCGTCGATAATCCTTTGGAGGCTGAACATGCCCACACGCCGCAAGGCTGCGATTATGCTCTTGATGACACTTTCTCTTTTCACAATGGTAGTCTCGATCATGTAACCCATCACGGCGAATCAGGCGCCAGCACCCAAGACGCCGAGTATGACGGCGGCATAACAATCCCTTAGTACGGGATTGAGCAGTCACTTGCCATCATCATGGGTTGCATGCCGCCCTTGCGCGCGATGTTGACTACTGTTTACCAAGGGGAACCATAGGACACAGTCATCACAGCAGGACGCGTATGCGAAGGGCGATGCAAAAGGACTGCAGCGAATTGCCGCCTCGTCCAGAAAGGGAATCCATTGAATCAGGTGTGTGACGATGAAGATGTACCATGGGGGGAACTGTGAGACAAGAGCATGCCGGGGGACCCATGTGATTATCCCCCGAATCAAGCGTCATGCTGCGCGGTCTTTCTAACCAAACAAGTGTTTCAGCCATTTCAGCCTCATAATAATAAAAATAAATAAGCTGAAGAGCGTGAGCTTGGATCAGATGCCGCCTTGGCTGACTGCAGGAACCGCAACCTCTACGTAACGTTAAAAAGTACATTTTTATCCAACGGAGACAAAATGTGGTACCGGCGGCGAAATTACCTGCATGATCGACGTCTTTTTTTAATCGCCGGCGCAGTCACCTGCTGAGTCCGGATAGCAAATCAGCTCGCTTTGATAGTAATCGAGCGCTCACCGTTAGTTTACCAACGCATTTTGGATGTTGGTAACTTGGCAAGAAGCGTTCGTGAGGCTGCTTTGGCGTCGTCGGTCGGGGCGGGAAATATATGCTATTTTGTGCAACCTGCAGTTTGCTCATACTGTACCAGGTCTTGGCGGAGTAGACCGAGAAAAGATAAAAGAAATGAAAATGAAAATAACGGTGAACCATCCGATTGAGTCAGCCAGCGCCTCAATGTTCCAGAATTGCGGTCTTGATCTCAAATATCCCCTCCGACTGGTGTCGGCAGTTACCTACTCCAGCGTTCACATATGATTGGAAGAACACGTACATTCTGCACATGCCTTGATGCGGGGTGCTGCATCATTTAGAAGAGCGTTGTCTCTCAGGTGTTTTTTGATTGGGTAAACTAAGATGCAAAACTCGATTTAATACCGTTTCCTTCAGCCTAATTTTAATCCGGCCGAATCGGGCAACTCTTTCGATGAACTATGCATGACAATACCACATGGGCTGTAGGATAATAATATCAGCCAATAGATATGCCACACTCAAGTACCCCACTGCAGCATATAAATGATAGTCTTTGAAATCGGAACAAACGAAATAATAGTGTTCGCCCCTTTGTTTCCGTTGGTGTCGGTGCTTGTAAACGCCGGTACGTGTATGTATAAAGGTCAAAAAACCAACACCAACATCAATCGGACGTCTACAGACGGCCCTTCGCTGTAAATAACCCGAAAAAAAATTGCATTCGCATATGTATGTTTTTACATTGACCTATCAAGTAACTTCACGTAAGTCGAATAACTGAAGGAAGAGGAGGAAAATGGCGTCGTCCAACAATACCTCACGGCTCGTGGAACTCGCCGGAATCATAAGCAGCGCTGTGGACAAGATCCAAGGAGCACTCTCGGAAAAGGGCCTCCCGCAACCTTCTTTTGACGAAGACTCAAATTATGTACTACCCGCAGAAGCGCATGTAGTAGAAGCCCAGGGTCAAGTTCTCGACGCCGCTGGCGAGCTATACGACCTTCTCCTTGATCCGTTTACGTTGCTCTTTAGGCATGGCGGAGTAGGTGACGCCCTTTTTCCCATGCTGAATGATTTGAATGGTCACTTGGTAGCTTGCGTGTACATCCTTGGCTAATATGTTAATGCATACACGTATAGCACAATAACATGGTTTGTCAACAAGCCATTACCCGATTCAGAATGGCCGATCAAGTTCCGCCAGGAGGTCAACGGTCGTTTGCCGACATTGCCAAATCAATCAAGGTTGATGAGCAGTCAGTGACCCGTCTCCTTCGATATGCCATGACCATGAGGATCTTTTGTGAGCCGACTCCGGGTATGGTAGCGCACACCAATATCTCAAAGTTGCTTCGAACACCACATGTGCATGATTGGATGACGGTTGCAACCGAAGAAATATGGCCTGCTTCGACAAAGGCAAGTGTGCTATACTTCGTAGCATTTCCTCTCCTATGTTTTTCATGTTTCTTGCTGACTGGCGAGAACTTCTAGATGCTTGATGCAATGCAAAAATGGCCTGGTTCTCAGGAGCCGAATGAAACGGTTAGATCGATTGATATTTTGGGGTGCCTTATCCAGTTAGCTAATGCAAAGAGTAGGGCTTCACAATTTCAAACAACACTACTGTATCCATCTATGACACGATGGCCGCGAACCCTCAACGTGCTGAGCGTTTTGGCGGGGCAATGGTAGCCTTTGCCTCTAGTCCATCTGTCGATATTGCCCACCTTGTTAATTATTACAACTGGGCAAGTCTGGGCGACGCAGCCCAGGTCGTCGACATTGGAGGTGGAACTGGTGCGGTGGCAAAGCAACTCGCCGAGCAGTACTCTGGTCTGCATGTGTTGGTGCAAGATATTGCCCCGGTAGTAGATGATGCCAAGGCCAATGTTCCAGCGTATCTGAAGGAACGCGTCAGGTTCATGACGCATGACATGTTTGCACCGCAAACAATCACCGCTGATGTCTATGTCTTGCGCTGGGTGCTGCATAACTGGGCTGACAAATATGCCATCATGATCCTCAGGGCGCTCGTTCCAGCACTCAGATGTGGCGTGAAGATTCTGCTCAATGAAATGTGCATGCCCGATCCGGGGGCTGTAGCGCTCTCTCGAGAGAAGGACTTGAGGTAAACTCGTTGACAAAATTGCTGATTGGTTCTTGTGGCTAACTATCGAGGTTATCTGATCAGAGCCATGGACTTGGACATGGCAGCCGTTTTCAATTCGCACGAACGGAGTGCTGGGCAATGGCGCAGCCTGCTTGCTGAGGCCGACCCTCGCTTCGAGCTCAGAAATGTAATTCAGCCACCGGGGTCAATCTTGGCTATCATTGAAGTTGGTTGGAATGTGACTAGCAGTCTGTCGTACGAGCTATAGAGTAGGAGAAAGCAAGTCAGCCCAAGTCCCATTCATTGGGTAAGATGTACTGGTGGTTCTGAGAGAAAATAGTAGAGTAGTCGTTGAGTTTAGGTACAAAAAACAACGCTACTACCTACAGTGAATCACGTGGGAGCACATCAATGTAGGCTCCTGCCTCGTAACCCTAACCGTCGTTGCTCCATCCCACTACAGCCGTTCTCTTCCTCTTTATTACCCCTGACACTTGTCCAAGAAATACAACCAAAGGCACGAAAATCCCGAGCTTGCCCCTGTTCAACCTTCCTGCTTGGACCTAAGAGTATCGCCAGAATATCAACACCAAACCTGTAATAATTTGCTTTTTGAAGAACCTGGGTCCATTAAGAACGAATCAGCCGGCAGAAGCGTTTACAGATGTGTTTCAGAATGAAAATTCTACCGACGCTTCTACAAACTGATTGGCCCTAATATAGGAATTTCAAATGGGACGCTGAGGCTGGGATTCAATGTCGGCTGTGCCGAGTTTTATATCGTTGCACCAGGGGGTATCGTCAATGGGCGTTGAGCATTTTACTTCAATGTTATGAGTATCCCAAGGTCAAACATTGAATTCTAAGCTGACAAAAAGTGGTTTAGCAAATCATTGATTGCCATGCCAAAATAAGACACTCCAGACGTCCCACTGCAGCCTTGCCTGGATGGCATTGGAGAATGACAACGATGGTGAAATAATACACCGTGCCTATTTTTTACAAGCCTTGTCCGCATCTGGTGAACCGAGACGTACCAAACCGTATAGTGTTCTGTACGACTGCAGGTAAATTAGTATTAAGTGTAGCGAGCAGAGAGTTTCTGCCAGCGAGCCAGCGAGCCAGCGAGCCAACTACAGTAATTAGCCAAGAGCCACAATCCCAGACTGGACGCTTGCATTTATTAATTATTTCCTGCATGATCCTCGACCGCCTCAATGCGCCCAATCCCTGAAATGTCAGCCCAACACTGGCCAGAGATAAGGGCCTTACTGCATGTCCCCAAGGAACAGATCATCGCCCTGGGTTTTTCTCGGCGTGGGGAGTCTGAAAATGCCTCGGTATCCACCCCTCCGGCTCGGTCTGAACGGTCTGATAGGATGTGCAAGCTCCTGCAGGCCATTAATTAAATGATTTTCGCTGTCAACCGGTGCATTCCTGAATCCTTTTGAAGCGGGAAACGCGGGTGCTAAACAAACCCGATGAGACGATGGCACGAGCTTGTAACGCTGGCTGCGCACTTGCCCCGCAATATATATATTATTTTGTGCGTGAAGAATAAAAAAATAAAAAATAAAAATAAGAATGATAAGATAAGATAAAAAGTTTGAAAAAAATAGCTGAAAATTCGGATAATCCAAGGAGATACTAGAAGAGAATGCTATGGATGCCCAGTAAGAAAGAAAGATCATGCATCCAACTGCCCAACGCCGCGCTATGTGACATGCCCGATTCGTGTGCGCTCAATGTAATGTGTACTATATACAGTCCCAAAAGAGGGAAGGAAAAAAAAAAGAAAGGAAACATAAATGCAGAGATAATGTAAAAGAAAAAGGCGCAGGTTTACTGCGTGTACTCGATAGATATCCCAATCCAGCGTTGAGGAATGACCGGCTCCTCGTCGTTCTCGGCCTCGCCTTCAGCCACAAGACGCACGGTTTTGCGCGGAGGTAACCAGATCTTCGCTCTCGTAGGGATGTCGTCGCGCAATTTGCCACGGCGCCGCATGTTCATCTCCAGGACGACCATGCGCAGGAAATCGCTGTTTTCCCTTGGTTCTCGCTGGCGGGACGATGGGACTTCTGGGTCAAAGGGGATGGCTTGCTGGCTGTTGTCTCCGCCTGTGCTGAATCGGCCGCGCCTGGAAGAATGACCTGACCGATTGTAGGTTTGCATCTGAATCGATGTAGGCGTACTGTTCAAGTCTCGATTGACTTCCTGTCGAGGCTCATTGTAGACATACATCTCGGCTGGAGACAATGTAATTGGATTGAGATAACGACGTAGAGCCGGTGACGGCGGCTCGTTCATCGGGAGTGGGCGTCGGTCATCGGTTAACTCGGGCGCGATTGAAAAGAGAGACCGCGTCAAAAAGTCATCTGGCTGAACAGAGGGCGTTGCGAAATTTGACACGGTCTGAGCAGCCGATTTAATGGCCCTCAGCGACGCAGTTAGGTTGGATTTGAACGTAGAGCCAAGTCGAGGAAATGTCCGGAATGAGCGGCTTTTCGTTAGAGGAGCAGGAGTGGATTCTAAAGACTCGAAACATGAGTCAAACGACTCCAGCTCTGATTCCAAAAGAGGATGATCGGTGGCACATTCTTGCGGAGGTGAAAGCTGTTTCCGTCGATCAGGAGCCCTTCGGTGAATCGACGACGGCGTCGTCGGGCTCGAGATGATCAACGAGTTCAAATCATGATCGAGAGAAGGCATAGAGTCGGACGACGCAGAACGAACAGACGACGGCCTATGATGGCCGCTGTGGCTCGCTATGTCCGATTTGTCGAATTCCTCGTCCGGCGGGCTGAGCAAAGAGTCGAGTGGCGAACTCACGGAGGCATCGAGACTGGCAGAATCATCTCGTACTCGTACACCCTCCATGAGAAGACGGCTGAAATCTTCTACATGATTTCCAGGTGGGAGTTTGCGCGGATTTCGGACACTTCTGCTTCTTCGAGGGATGGAGGTTGTCTGGAGTAGTGTGGCTAGCGACGATGGCAAGTTGTTTTCTAGGGTCTGTTCAGACGGAGATATTCGTGCAGTGGCCGAATTACTCCGCGCATTCCGCGTAGCTCTCAAGCTAAGATACGGATTGTTAGAGGTGTGTTTCGGTGGAATCACGACAGGGTTGGTGTGAACGATCTCGGCCGGAGGAGCGGTGACGGGGACGGGTTCATTGACAAGCGGAAGAGCTCGGGTCTTTTTGGTAGGCGGCGTAGGTTTGAGGCGCTTCTCCTCCGGTGCGGGAGGAGCATTGTGAAATGTCGAGGAGGAGAATAGGAAGGACCTAGGCACCATCATGTTGCATACTCGGAGATCGGACACGGCGTTGACAGCATGCTAGCTCCCGAAGAGGCACTCTGATCGAGGTTCTGCACGAGGAACATAGAGGATGTGATGGGGACGGATAGCGTACGTTCGTCCTCTGACAAACCGGATGTATGAGACTGGCCTGATTGTGTGTTGCGCACAGGATAGACTGAATAGGATGCGGCTTGTCGGAATGATGGGCACGCGACAAAACGGTGGGCGATGGACGATGTATAGTCGTTGATGGAACTGGCACACAGAGGCGTGCAGCGTCCGGTCGACGAGTGTTGAAGAAACGCAGCAGCAGGAGGGTGAGAATAATATGTATATCGACGATGGGTGCAGCGATAAAGAAAAATAATACAGTAGTTAATGCAGGGTGGAGTGGAGGCCGCAGATAAGGAGCGCGCATGCTAGGCGCGGCCAACAGTCAACGTCAGGCCGCAGCAATCAGCACCAATACGCGCCGTACCATTGGCTGTAATTTATTCCAGTGACGAAGGCGGTCGTCACCTGACACCCAATCCTCCGTTGGGGATCATCGACCTGTGCGTTGGCAAGTTAACGACGCACTAGTATTTAATATTTACTATTGCTGCACTCCAAATAAAAAAAATAAAATAAAAAGGTTAAAAAAAAAAAAAAAAAAAAAAAAATCCACAATAATTCTCGCTTAAGGGTGGTGTTGTCACAAGAGTATACTTTATTATTATGGAAGGTGGTTAATACCGTTTGTTACACGATGTAACAAGATACGTACTAATCGATCAGCTTCCCCACAGCAGAATGTTCCATCGAAATAGCATTGATTACTGTACTATGATAGTATGTATACTCATATATGATATAATAACATCCAATATTTTATGCAATCATATACAGTTACTATACAATTACTGTGCAATTTACATGACCAAATATCGTCCTTGTTTTACACAGACCGAAGTATTCCGTGCCAATCATTACTATTAGTAATGAGCAGTATGGTAAGCATCCCCAATGGGAAGCTCATCCCGTGCGCCGGGCTGTGTCGGAAGCGCACCCGCTGTAACCGTGCCAGTCTTGGAGATAAAACATGGCTACGTACACGCTGCCCACGCGGCCTTGGCGTAGATCTGCTTCGAAACTGCAAGCCTGAAACCTTTGTTTATTATGTACTACGTATTTTATTTTCTCTGCCGATTTATTTTTTCTTGTTTACATGGTGTGTGTTGTAGCTTTTATCGAATACTTGACTGTGCGAATCTGTCAGGTCTAATGCGCCTCTAGTGTACATTGGAAATTTGACAGATCTCAATGGCCAAACAACGGTGAGAGGGAAAAATTTTTTTAAAAAGAATCTATAAAAAAAATAAAATAATAAAATTTATCATCCCAACAAATCTTTGACCGCTACCTAGCGAAATCCACACTGAATATTAAATAACACTACCCTGCCGTCTCATGTCGCATATGACTGTGCCCTAATATATATACCATTCACTAAATGATCGACTAAACGATCAACTAGGCAATAATGAACCAGTGGTCACCGAAAGGACTTCCCCGATCCTCCCAATCCTTATATGGCAATTGGCTGGTGCCCTAGCATTACTAATAATTGAACCACACTTCGGAGTAAAACAGCGAATTTTGTTTGTTTCAGTTACCACTTTGGGCAGGAGAACAGCCATTATTGTATATTGCATACTTTCCTTGTAATGGCCGTCACATATTATATCTTGCTTTTAAATCCTAATGTTTTTATACCAAGTATATATATATATATATATATGTTAAGAGTCAAAATGCCGGTTAATGTTATTTTAATAAACTCCGATATAGCGGCGCTGAGTCATCCGAGGTCTTATCTTTCCCCGAGATCGCTCACACGGCGAGCACCAATCACCCCCGCGAGTCGCCTTGATAGCATTGATAATCACGTCTACCTCAGAGGCTCCCCCGAAGATACGTACTGTCGCCGCATACCCTGCAGCGTGTTAGTTCCCCGATTAATCTCTTCCTTCCAACTGAGGCTGAGCTACGTGCTACGTTTTTCCCCAGGTGGACCCGAAGAGACAAAACACGACCGCGCGCGTCGCGGGGCAAAGCACCCGTGGGGAATAATCTCTATATCAGCGCTCTTGTCTGAAAGAAGATATCGATCTTGTTCATGCCCTTGCGCTCCCCCGGCTGCCTGGGAAGCAGAATGCTCTCATCGCAGTCCTGATCAGTGGACGACGGGATGGCTGACGGCCGATAACCTGCTTTTATCTCTATTGAGCCGACAGCATTTACAGACAGATAATGGGCGACGAACCCGGCTTCGAATTGGATAGTGCGACAAACGCGAAAGATAGTCTAGGAGCAGACCCACAAGGACGGTCAAAGGGGAAAACAAAGGACGATGGGCCGTCTTCGAAACGGCGCTGCGTCAGCTCAGCGTGTATCGCCTGCCGGAAAAGAAAATCCAAAGTGAGATGATCCTTTTTGGGAGACATGGGATAGTAGCTAATTCTATTGAAACTAGTGTGACGGAAATCTACCCAGTTGTGCTGCCTGCTCATCAGTCTATCATACCCCGTGTATGTATCCTCTGTTGGTCTTAGTCCTGGCTTGTTGCTTACATTATTGAACAGGTGTATACGACCCAAACTCGGACCACCGCAGGAAAGGCGTCTACAAGAAAGATATCGACAATCTACGAACCCGAAACACTACCCTGCAAACACTCATCCATGCAATCTTGAATTACGATGAGGAGGATGTCTTTGACCTCGTTCGTCAAATCCGGTCCTGTGACAGTTTGGAAGATGTCGCCGAGTCGGTGGTTGCCCAGGAACGAGGTCTATCCAGTAATACCAGGGCTTTTCAAAAGAACCCATCTACGGAAGAAGACTACGAGACGGACCAGTTTGAATCCGAGCTCTCTGGCCGTATGAGTGAGCTGATGCTCGATGGCTCGGTCAAATTTATTGGCGGCACATCCAATCTCCTATATCTCCCGCCAGATGCAAAATCAAACGAATCAATTTCATTCCCAAATGACGAACAGTTTTCTGTCGCGCAATGGACCCGCGTCACAAACGATGAAAGACTGGTCGAGCATCTCATGACAATGTACTTCACCTGGCATTATGCCTACTTTACGACTTTGTCAAAACCTCTTTTCTACCGAGACTATCAACGTGGCCATTCTAGTCAATACTGTTCGTCTCTGCTGGTCAATGCAATGCTGGCTCTGGGCTGCCACTTCAGTTCCTGGCCAGGCGCACGAGAAACCCCCAATGATTCTGCAACCGCCGGTGACCACTTTTTTAAAGAAGCCAAACGGCTAATTCTCGAGCACGATGAACACGAAAAGGCCAAACTCTGCACAGTGCAGGCACTCGCTTTGATGTCTGTTCGAGAAGCCGGCTGTGGCCGCGAAGGTAAAGGTTGGGTTTACAGCGGCATGAGTTTTCGAATGGTGTATGATTTGGGTCTGAACGTCGACGCCACCAGCCTTGGTATCAACAAGCTGGCCGAAGAAGATGTTGACGCGAGAAGGGTTACTTTTTGGGGTTGCTTCCTCTTCGACAAGTAAGTAGTGATTCTTCCTCTGCGACGGAATTTTATTACTGACAGTGATTACAGATGTTGGTCTAATTATCTTGGCCGCCAGCCGCAGTTATCATTTAACAATATAACGGTGCCAAAGTTTGAAGTCTATCCAACCGAGGATGCAGAGTCGTGGATCCCTTTCACAGATTCAGGTGCTAGTCGAGAGCACGCGCAGCCAGCACGGACCAGAGCTGTAGCACTACAGATTTCCAAGCTGTGCGAAATCAGCAATGATCTACTTAAATTTTTTTATGACCTCGCTCCCACGGAAAAGCAACCGTCGCGCCAGGCAGAGCTCAAAAGGCTTAGCGATGTCCATACTAGACTCGAGGCCTGGAAGAAAAACCTCCCTGCGGAACTGGAGCCCAAAGACGGGCAACTCCCCCCAGTTTTGCTCATGCAGTAAGCCACTTTCTTTCGTCTTTTTTTTTTGTCCTACAAGTTTATTGACGATATTGTAGCATGTTCTATCAACTACTATTCATCCATCTCTACCGCCCTTTTTTGAAATACACAAAATCAACATCGCCACTACCACAGCATGTCTCACCACGCAGACTATGTTCACAAGCCGCCGCCGCTATATCTAAACTATTGCGCATCTATAAGCGTTCGTATGGACTTCGCCAAATATGCAATATCGCAGTGTATATAGTTCATTCTGCCTGCACGATTCACTTGCTGAACCTCCCGGACCGCAACGCGAAGAGAGATCTTATCCATGGCGTCCGGAACCTGGAAGAGATAGCTGAAGGCTGGCTCTGTGCCAGACGAACACTTCGTGTTCTTGACGTTTCTGCCAATAAGTGGCACATTGAACTTCCTAGCGAAGTCGTGGCAGTTTTTGAGCGAACCCATACAAAATGGGGTTCCTGGGGCTCTTGGGACAGCGAAACATCGCCGGAAAGTCTGGCAGATACCCCGCCTTCGGTTACAACAGAGACACATTTCCAGCCGCAGCAACAGCAGCCGCAGCAGCAACGACATCAGCCAGTGCTACGAAATGGCCAAGGTCCATATCATCATTCAGCAGGCGGGTCATTTCCCCAACAACCTGCATTTTATCCGAACGTTCCTCAAATTCAACCGACAGACGGTCATTCATTCGGCAATTTCAACAACCCACACATGCAGGTATCGCTTCCAAATCAACAAAACTATCTCGCTGTCAACCAACCTTATCCCTCGTTGAGCGCAGTTCCGAAACCAATGCCGTCAGATAGCAGATGGAATACGAACAACCAGGACGCATCCTGCAACAACTCCAACAGCAGCAACAGCCCCGTAGCAGTGGCCGGAACTCCGCCGATGCCCGTGTTCAATGGCCTTCCCGAACAACTGATGGAAGAAAACCAGGACTGGTGGCTTCGAGACCAGAGCTCCCTAGCCCTAGGATTGGAGAATTGGGGCGAGGGCTGGGCTGGCAATCAGTTTGTTGATGTCACCGGAGTGTCCGCTGCTGCTGCTGCTGCTGCTGCTGTTGCACAGGCGCGAAATGATACTAATAGCAGGCCATCAGCCCATTTCCAGGGTCAAGGGAATGGTCGATCAAATTTTAACGGCTAGTTTGATCATAACTGCTATTTTTTCTTTTTTCTTTTTTCTTTTTTCTTTTTTTATTAATTTCTTAAATATTAGAAGGTTTTGTTGTATTTATTGGTTATTATTTATGCTTATTATATAAAGGATGAACGGATCTAGGCGATTGAGGCTGGTTATATACTATGCTTTTCTACATTTTGGCTATCTTTTTTTTTTCTAGTTTTCATAAATACCCATGTCAGTCGTTTGAGCTTGAGGTGTTCAGGATTATGTTATAGTGACTAGTCAACTACTTTATGCGAGTCAATTAAATGATGAATGCAGATATTTTCATACCACAACGTTTCAATGTTGATATCCTCAAAACTACTTTAATGTTTACTCTTCAGCGCAGTAAGAATACACAAATAAGAATGCGACTGTAAACTCCTTTTTGTCCGGCTTGACAAAACAAATGCACCAAATGTCATAACAGAACGAAAGAAAAAGGAAAAGACCGAACAAATCGAAAACAAAATATATGGTATCACTGTACGTACAATTAGTAAAGCTCGTAAAGCTTGCATAAGAATAATGAAGCCAAAGAAGATGAAAAAAACCCACCAGAAAATAATCGGCAACCGGCTTTTTAGCCGGCATTCCCCTAGTATCTTGAGCAGCTGCTTCAAAAACCCTGTATCGTCTCCCTGGACCCAAAATCTGCTGATGTGTGTTTCTCCGTAAAATGCCACCGCCTGCCCGACTGAGATCGCCATTGCTTCGCGCAATCGTGCCTCCGTTGCTGGCATCTTCGCCGAGTTCCAAGATGGCAGCAACGTTGCCGCAGCGGTAGCAGTAGTTTGGTGCTGACCAGACCGTCACAATGCCGCCGTCAAACATTTCCTTGTAACCCTCCATGACGAGCTGGTGTGCGCGAGCGATTAGGGACAGATCGTTCTTGTGGTTAAAGTGCTTGACAATATCGCCACCAAACAAGAACCCGGCGCCCCGTGGGCTGAGCCCCCAGCCCTCAATCTCGTCGGGATCAGACCAAAGGAGATCGCACATGGGCCCTTCGTGAGGCACTTCTTGTTTCCGGTCAATCAGGCGGATTTTGTCGACAGTGTCGACCAGCGGGGACAGGCCGCCGTGGACACACAGGACCGCGCCCGTCGAAGAACCCAAGCTACCGGAGCTGTGTCCTGAAGCGCCGGTGCCGGCCGGTCCCGGTCTGGATGGGGTTTCTCCAGGGGCAGCTGATATATCTCTTGGAGGGGAAATATCTCGCGCGTCGTTGGAGGCGTCGGACGAGGATCGGTATCTAGGTCGGTAGGACATTGACGTGACCTCGCCCTTGGAGTTGAGCACTTCGGTTTCGAGCTCTGCATCCATCTGCACTTCTTCGCTGCGGCTTGTCGCTTCGAGTTCTGAGCTTGCGCCGAGCACCAGCGCGCCCAGGGCAAGGTAGTCGAATACCTCGCAACAATAGCGCCACACATTCGCGCTTCCGTATTTTCGGATACACTCATCATAAAAGCCATAAACGGTCGTAATCTGTCTCGATTCGTGGTTTCCTCGTATCAGGGTTATGCGATCCGGGTATCTAACTTTGAGGCATAGTAGCAAGAGAAAGGACTCGAGCGAGTAGAAGCCTCGGTCGACAAAGTCCCCCATGAACAGATAGTTTGTGTCGGGCACATCTCCGCCGACTCTGAACAGCTCCATCAAGTCATGGAACTGGCCATGTATATCACCGCATATTGTGACGGGCGCATCAACCGAGACCACATTGCCCTCCTCAATAAGAAGCTCACGTGCTTTGTAGCAGAGTTCTCGGACCTGAGCTTCTGGGATCGGTCGACAAGCTCGAAGCTGGGCGATTGCTCTAATGGCAGCCAGTTAATAATCCGCACTTTTCTTCCTTTCTTCTTCTTTCTTTTTTTCTTTCTTATAGATCGGGGATTGAAATTGGTTCGCCATACCTGTCTAGATCGCTCATGGTTGTACGCAAAACGGAAATGGCCTTGCGTTCGCTACACACCGGTGGACAGCAAGCGCGCCGAAATGTGAGCGTGAGCAACCGGGAAGAGCAAGACGCGCCCTTGCGCAGCAAATAAAGCGACACGTAACAGTTCCCCCTATTGGTGATATGGCCAGCTGTGCGTCATGTTTGAGGCGGGACTCGCAAGTGATGGAGATAGACGGCCTTGCTTTATCTAAGGAATTTGGAGGTGGCGCGGGGCCCACTACAAATACTTAATTGGTCGACAAACCATGTCCCAGCAGCCATATATATTTGTTAATTTTATATACAGGGAGTGCTTAATAGGTATTAGATATATCTAGAGAAAGAACTCTTAATACAATTCTTTTTTAAATAATAATAATATTATAGAACATTGTGTTTCTGTCGACCTGGGTACGACTTGGATCTTGGTGCAGCTTATTTAGACTTGTTAATTAGACATAAATGCCATTGGCCAAGCCGCTGACAGGTCACATGATACGCTAAAGACGTGTCACGTGCAATCCTGTCTTGACGCCGGCAGCAGCACGGACGAGAATATAATAAATTCACCGCGAGAGACGAGCTTGTCCTGCAACGCCAACAGCCCAACGCCTGCATAAACCACTGTCATTGTCTCGGAACCACTCCTCCCTGAGCAATTGAACGCTATGAATTCCGTTTAAGACCGCCAATGCGACCCGCTGATGACGGTACATACTCCCACACTATCCGATTCTAGCATGGTGATACTCACAACAATTCAGAGCCAACTGCGTCGCGTACTCTGCTCCTTCATTCTTAATTGCCATTGAGTACGCTCGTTTTCCTTACCGCCCCATAATGCCGCCTATTCTACACCCCCGATCTCGCTCGACGAGCTCCTTATTCGCTGCGACCATGCTGGCTTCCGTGGTTATTGTCGGCCTCCCGCACGTATTTCCTTGCCCAGCCCCTCGCCGGACGTTAGCCGATTCAAACATGGTCATGACTGCAGATGGCCAGCAGATAGAGAGACCAAGGCGGCGGAGGAGGAAACCCGTGTCCGAGGGTGATGCATTCCCAAACACAGACGCTACCCTGAAGAACACACCACCGCGGTCGACAGATGAGGAAGTGTCGACATTTTTGCAAATGGAAGCAGAGGCCGAGTCAATGGCAAAAGTTGGACGTGAATGTCCAGTCCCAAAACCCAGAGGAGTTCTTGGCGAGCTTCTGGGATTCTCGAATAAGAACACAACAGACCAGTCAACTCCCGCTTTACCGGATCGCAACGGTAGCAGATGAATGCTATATCAGACACTCTGCAACTCTTTTTTTTACGAAATCTCGCCCAATTGCTGGCCAAACCGAACACCAATCGTACTGCTCATTTGTATATGTATAGAGGATGGATTTGAGGCTGTACAATAGGAAAATCATGAACAAGACCAAAATTTTACGATAATAAATACAAACAGAGAGTAAATATTTAAAATTCATTTGTTCAAATTGTGTTGCAGTTTGGTATATTATATACTTCTTGAATTTCTGGCACGCCGGACGGGAGTGGTAACCGCTAGCGCGTGGGCGTATCACCAGCTTTTACGGACAGCTGTTCGCAACGTCATTGTAAGTTTGTCATTAACCAACTGCGATGCGATAGTGGGATACAAACCGCAGGAATGGGCACCTATTCATTTATACTCGATCTCCTGACCAATCCGAAGCATTCATTATGGATTGCGCCTCTGCTGGTTGCAGCAGATGCTGTTCTCTGTGGCCTGGTCATCCAGAAAATACCCTGTACGTTTGAGCTTCGAAAAAAAATCTCTGCCTTTGTGGACCAATAATTAAATGGCTATGAACTGCAGATACGGAAATCGACTGGACGACGTATATGCAACAAGTTGCCCTGTATCAATCTGGTGAACGCGATTACACCGCAATCAAAGGCGACACCGGACCGCTCGTCTATCCCGCGGCGCATGTTTATATATACTCATTCCTGCATGAGCTGACAGACGGAGGACGCGATATTGCCTTTGGGCAGCTGATCTTCGCCGGTATCTACATTGCAACTTTGATGACAGTCGTAGCTTGCTACATCCGAGTCGGGGCACCACCGTATCTTCTACCGCTTCTCGTTCTGTCTAAGCGGCTGCACAGCATCTATATCCTCAGATTATTCAACGATGGAATTGCAGCAATGGCTATGTGGCTGTCGATTTTTCTTTTTCAAAAGCGCCAATTCAGCGCGGCAGTGACGATTTGGTCGTTGGGGGTGGGCGTCAAGATGTCTTTATTGCTACTCGCTCCAGCGATTGCAGTGATAATCGCTCTATCTGGAGGTATTGGTCTCGCCATCCCACTTGCGATTAATGCGATATCCGTACAGGTAAAAGATGACAACCATTCCATTTGAAGAGTATGATTAATCGCTAAACCCGCGAGCAGGGTCTTCTCGGGCTACCATTCCTCAAGGAAAACGCGATTGGTTACCTATCCCGAGCGTTCGAGTTTACAAGAGAATTTCTTTTCAAGTGGACTGTTAATTGGAGATTCATCGGGGAAGAAACATTTTTGTCAGGGGCCTTTGCTGTGAATCTCCTGGGTCTTCATGTCTTTCTACTACTCGCGTTTATGGCTGCTCGATGGATTAACCCGTCTCGCTGTGAACTAGACTCATTTGCGACCAAGTTCCTCCAAGGCAGTCTACCGAAATCTGTGCTGTCGCCCGGTTTCATCACAAAGACACTGCTCACGTCGCTGGCGATCGGCATGCTCTGCGCCAGATCACTTCACTACCAGTTCTTTGCGTATCTCGCTTGGGCGACACCTCTCTTGCTTTGGCAGTCGGGGCTTCACCCGGTAATGATATATGTCGTATGGGCCATTCAGGAAGTTGCTTGGAATGTCTACCCCAGCACCACAGCCAGTTCGGTCGCTGTTGTGCTCTGCTTAGGGACTCAGGTTGTAGTGCCTTTGCTGGATACTCGGTGGGATAATTAACGGACAGTCAAGTCTGGTCAATTCGGGGAGATATGCGTGATGTTCACTCGTCCTCGTCTGATGATGGCATCTTGCCTACTCTAGAGTCCTCCTCTTCTGAATCTGATGTGCCGCCATATGATTGCTTGACGAATTCCTTCGGCCTACAAAAAAAGACACCATCTTAGTTCAATCGTATATATATGTTTTGAGAAAATCGCATTGAACTTACCAAAAAGCGGCCTTGCGCCAGGCCTTTTCGTCCCCTACAACATTGATAATCTCCCCGTGGAGTTTATTGTCCCGGTCGTCTAGCGCTTTTGTGTCGACAACGACATAGGATCCTCGTCTCATCCAGATGGTCGATCTGAACCTGGCAGGCAACTCCACCAAGACCACCTCTTTTGAAGGGAATTCCACCGAGTACAGATTATTCCCTGCCGCCTTGATTACGCGGGCGATTTGGTGTTCTGCGGGCAGCGTTGGTGGGGGGAACAAGGTCTCTTCTGCTGTGGCAAGAACCTTGCGCTTTGGAGGGCCCATGGTGACTGAGGCCTAGGATCGTGTGTCTATTTTTTAAAGGTCTCTGCCGAGGACGCTTGCAGACAAAGATGGTGGAGTAGAGCGGGCAATAAATAATATTAAATACGAGCCGCACAAGTTGAAGTCGGTTTTGTAAATAATTCAAGCCGACCTAGTCCCGATCCCGTTAGCCTTTTCCTCTTCCGGCCTAGTTCTCAATACGCTGAAGTATGAAAGCAGTGCAGCAAATACGTGTGTTTGCAGTTAATTATTTATCATTAAGAAAGCTTATTCTAAAGGTTCAAAATAATGCTACTAGGCTCAGTATTGCTATTTTTTATTTAGAAAGAATAGATCTAGTAGAATATACAGTAATCCTATTGATCGAGTCCATTTTGATTGATACCTTCCATAAATAGTAATACCGGTATGTCGGTGCTCCCCCCTTGTCCACATCGAAATCTTTGTTCTTTGTCTTCTACCT
Source organism: Talaromyces islandicus (assembly GCA_000985935.1). Taxonomy (NCBI): domain Eukaryota; kingdom Fungi; phylum Ascomycota; class Eurotiomycetes; order Eurotiales; family Trichocomaceae; genus Talaromyces; species Talaromyces islandicus. The sequence goes on along the minus strand of CVMT01000001.1, from coordinate 4,233,590 downwards.
CTCCTTCCTTTTTTCTTCCTCTTGAAAAATCTTCACTTTGTATCCCTTACCCTCCTTTCCATCTCATATTTTCGTCAAGCTGGTGCTATCTTCACTACACACTAAGAGCATAAAAATATGGCTATCCAGTCATCATACTAGGGTCGGATTTACTGGAATTTGACATCATGTTACTGGTCTTTGAGAAGTACGAAGATACACTGCAAAAAGAGCAATTTGTTGTACAACTTTGGTGTGGAGTGGTAGGCACCGTCGAACGCTTGAAATGAGGGTTACACTTTTTTTGGTCAAGTGGTAAAAAAATTCCGTCACAATGAGTCATAAAGTAATAGAAATCGCGGATTCTATTACTTTGCATTAAGCTAGTCAAGTCAAGGTATGGCGTCTCAGATAACGCAGGGACACACGCTGACTGAAGGAGTGGAATACAACAAAAAGGCAACTGCAGGATGTACAACAGCTACTTATAGATAAGGCGATTGCAGCAAGTACTAAAGTCGACGCCATTGTCAACGATGCACCCACAAATGTGGATCAACTTTACACGGCAGACGAGCTGAAGCAGCTCCCCTCGACTGTCTCCGACGAAGTCGCCCAGAACTGTGGCACTCACACGATCAGCCTAGAATAAGCACGGTTTTTCACTATGCTGGTCATGGTGTACTGAGCGCCGATGGGGTCCTTTATCTGGCCCAAGGTCTCATCGGATTCATCTACATTGGCAGGCGTTGTACAGGCACTCCGTGGCAGGGAGCATGCCGTGAAAAAGCCAGCTCGCGGATTGAAACTAGGGCCTAGGTCTATCTGCTTGCCCTTTGATGGGCTCTTGAGTCCGTCCGTCATTCGGGCCACTCTCCACGCCGTTTCCATATCGATATTTGTAACAATATTAACCCACATGAGCTCAACTGCTTCGTTTCCTGGATCCGAGCACTCCCGCCTCATGTAGGCATCGACCTCGGGCTGAGACTACTGGGCCTGGGACTCGTATCAAGCTATACCAGACTAGAACAGAAACCCTTCTAATAAGGGTTGCGCCCTTTTTGGTCAAGTAGTAGAAACCTGATACTACGAACAAGAACGGGGGCCAACGGTCTAAGCAACATACGATAGCATATTAGTGTACAAGACGACTTGTACTTAGCTACCGCATTTACAGACGACCAACAGTTAAGTTGATTTTCCACCACGATTCTGTAACATTGGCGGTACTGGAGGTTTGTGGACGAGTAGCGACAGAATCACCAACAAACCCGATCAGTCCTGTGTAAAGTAAGCATTCTACTCACATGGATAATGAAATTTGTGGTCATTGGTCATGGACAAGATGTACCTGCCTTTCCGGTTATAGTGTCCAAGGCACTTGAGCCTCCTACGGGTGGTGCCAAGGTTTAAGGGCCCTGAAAGTGTGATTGATCTGTGGGGTATGGAACTCAATTCTGACGTGGCAGTTTCACGTTGATTCTAGATACATTATCCGCGTCGAGGACAAGATTGCCCGCCGCTTTGCATCACGTTTTCCAGGACACGACGATCTGCCGAGTATTCTTTTTCTCGCCCAGTGTAAAGCTCCCGGCCGTGAAGTGAGACACAAGATAACGGTTGAAGAGAAGGGGGGATGCCCACTACGTGACAATCTGTCCATCACCCATAGTGTGGTTGGACGTGATCGTGGTCGTAGTGCCCAAGGCACTTAAGTCACCCATATATCTAACCTGTTGAGAGTAATACAGAGAGGATAGACTATACAATGTTTAAGCTCGTGAGGTTTCCCGACGTCTAGACAGCGCGGCCAATCGCTAAAATATGATTGACATCCAATCGCCGGAATTATCGCTGGAAAACCAAATACGTATTATTAGAATAAAATATTATTACTAAAATCCTAAATAATAACAAAGATCAGTTAGGAAATCCGCGCGCAATGCGGGGAACTTCCGCATTTAGCCATGACTCCGCCCGGAAGTGATAATCGCCCCGATTTGTCATCTATAACATGTCACCGCCAGAGTCACGTCGCGTTTCCTCCAGTTTTCCCCAGTTTTCCCCAGGCATAAAGAAGCTCGATGAGGTTCTCTTGATTGCTGCATAGTCAGTTTGCAAACAAGCTTGGCCATGGCTGCACATTTGGCCGCTCTGCTCGGCGTCGAGAGCTCCATCACGGCCTCGTCCTCGCCAGTGGGAGCTGTTCGCAATGTCTCACTGTCTCCTACAGAACATGAATTGCAAGGTCTTCACCGCAGCAAATCGCCTCGCGTAGAGGAGATTCAAGAGCCGTCTCAGGCTGCACAACCTCAGCCTGACCTTGAAGGAAGCCCATCGGCTCCGGGGTCTCCAGACGTCGAACACAATACGTACGACTTTGAGCCTGCAACAGCCGAGCTGGTTGCGAGTCTCTCAACCCCGCCTAGAAACAAATGGCGCTTTGCCAGTGCTTGCGTAATGTTTCTAGCTAATGGCATGAACGACAGTGCGCCCGGTGCTTTGATTCCATACATGGAAACTGACTACAACATCGGCTATGCCATTGTCTCCTTGATCTTCGTCTCTAATGCGGCCGGTTTCCTCCTGGCAGCTCCCTTGACACACATATTGGCTAGTCGGTTTGGCCGCTCGAGAACTGCCATTTTCTGCCAGGTGGTCTTGGTCGCCGGTTTCCTCATCGTTGCCAGCAAAACACCTTTCCCAGCAGTTGTTGTGAGTTATTTCTTGCTCGGCCTCGGTATCGCCATCAATCTTGCGTTGAACAATGTTTTTATTGCCAATCTAGCAAATGGCACGGAGCTTCTGGGCATCGGACACGGATCGTATGGGATTGGAGGCACGATAGCGCCCTTGATTGCAACCGCCATGGCATCTCATGGCGTTCATTGGTCATACTTTTTCTTCATCACTCTCTCATTGGCAGCATTCAACCTGCCGTTTGCTGGTTGGGCTTTTAGTGGGTTTGAAAAAGATTCGCATGGGCCTGCCGCTCTAGCCACGACTGTGTCTGCGTCCAGCACCGCAGCCAAAAAGAAAAGCATCTTAGCAAAAGCCCTAAAAGCAAAAGCCACGCTTCTCGGTGCGCTCTTTATCTTCGCATACCAGGGTGCCGAAGTTTCCATTTCGGGCTGGATTGTTTCCTACCTGATCAAATATCGCAATGGAGACCCTGCCCATGTTGGGTATGTCAGCGCCGGTTTCTGGGCCGGGATTACCCTTGGTCGATTCCTCTTGTCTCCAATAGCCCGCAGGGTTGGTGAGAAACTATCGGTGTTTGTGCTGGTCACCGGGGTCATTGGCTTTCAAATCATGTCATGGCTGATTCCCAACATCATCGGAGAAGCCGTCGTGGTCTCGGTGCTGGGCCTGTTGCTCGGCCCCGTCTACCCGTGTGCCACCGTGGTGTTCAACCGGCTTCTGTCGCGAGAGATTCAGACGACGAGCCTGGGATTCATTAGTGCTATGGGGAGCAGCGGCGGTGCGGTGGCGCCCCTGATTACCGGTCTGCTAGCCCAGGAGTTCGGAACGGTGGTCTTGCATCCTATCTGTTTGGGGCTGTACGGAGTGATGCTTGTCGCCTGGGCTTGCTTGCCCAAGACCGCGAAACGATCAGATTAGGTTCAGTCTGTACAACGAGAGGGAGAGTGGTGCAAATTCCGACAAAGCTCGAGATGTCGCTCCCATTCCTAGGACTTGAGAATAAGATTGCTTGGAGGAATACAAATCATTTACTTGGGCATCAATATACAGGGAAACTTGTAGCACATGTGATACATATAGGTAATTAATTAGACTATCACTGCGAAAGCCGGCTGGCCACACACATGTACATGTACGGATGAAATGATAAGCGCCGCAGGACTGAAGATATGCGGCATTCTTCTCGTCTTTTTCTGTTCTTCCGGTGTTCTACAAAAGTGATGGATCCCACCGATCTCAAGAATTGGCGTGGCGTCGCTTCAGCCTAACATCATCATGTGCGGTGCAGACGAAGAATTCCAGCGACCAGCGGCATGCGAGGGGTCAGCCACTGCTGAGGATTTGGGGCATATTTGGTTCTGTTTTATTTTAATTTTGTTCTTCACTGTGATTCTTGCGAGCTTCAATAAAACAGCGACATGATAATCACAGTCATAATATTCTAGAGTTATTATTCTTCTCAAGTGTTGTTGATTTTGTTGTTGTTTTTTCCCCACCACTGCGGCTCCGGCTGGTCTTCTTTCCCCTCTTTCTGGCCACGGCGAAAACCGTCACCCTCGACTCTCTCTCTCTCTCCCTCCCTCTCTCTCTATCAGCCTCGCTTTCGCTGCTCCCCCCATCGTCATTGCGCCCTAGACAGCCCACTTGTCCCGACCCAGCAGGCGAACAGGAACCAACGAAACGCAGATTTGGCTCGAAAGTCTCAAAAGACTCCCCCACTTTCACAGCCACGGCCTGTCACCACACCACGCAGTCTCGTCCTCGCTGAGACTGTGGCTGAGTCGCTGAGCCGGGCGTTGCACATATAGTGATCTTCTTCTTTTGTTGCCTTGCTTGGCTGGTCTGTCTCGCTGTTGTTGTTTTATTCTATTTTATTTTTCCGCCCTCACGACCTGACGTCGACGTTTTGATGCGAATGTTGGCTGCCGGAAGACATCTTACATCATCCGAGTAAACACCACCGCAGTAAGCAAGGCCAAACTAAACCCCTCTCCGCTGCCCGTTCCTTTCGCGACTGTTCACGTGTCTGTCTAAGATCAGGGGGGTTTTATACAGCAAAAATTTTCCCATGCGACGGCTGCCGCTGGCGACTAATCTGTGTGTGCTCTTCAGACAGCGATTCCCTATAAACGCCTCGCCCCCGTTTCCCCGTTGTTTGTGTGCGTTGTGTGCGTGCCTGCCTGCCTGATTCCTCGACAAACACACTCGCCCCTGTCGTATCAGGCCTCTGCACCACCCAAAAGCACCAACTGTCGCTGTGCGTCGGCTGCGCGCTTTGTGACGAGCTGTCTAGCGCAATTTCTTCACGCCACTTTTTAACCCTCCCCGCCCGCCAACATGGATGACGATGAGCTCATTGCCTCCGTCCACCACAAGATAGAGCGCGAAAAGGCTCTGATTGCGGCGGCTACCAACATGAGACAGTCGACCGATAACCCGCTTGTGCAGCAGAGAGTCGACGCCAATATCCGCGATGGTCGGAAGAACATCGCCTACCTGGAAGAGAAGATGAGAGAATTGCAGGTCCGGAAGAGCGGGAGCGCCGCAACAGGGCCTCCCCAGTTACCACCACTCGGAGGCGGATCTGGAGACGAATTTGGCTTCTCACCGGATGCTGCTCCAGCGCCGCCCCCCAAGGACAACGGTGATACTGGTGAATACGGAGACCCAGGCCCAGGCGGATACAGCCAGGGAGGCACCGGTACCATGCCATCGCGCGCTCCTTTTGCCGACCCTCGACCCTTCTCCAGCGTCCCCAAGGCCAGACCCAACTACAGCAAACTTGGTACGTCGTTTTGTTTCAAAGTGGTTGCTATGACATTATCCTGACTCTTGAGTTCTGCAGACCTTATCAAGTACGACACGGCTTATCTCGGCCCCAAGATCCAACTTATGTTGTCCCAGCTTGAATTCAAACTCAGCGTGGAAAAGCAATACAAAGCTGGTATCGAGAAGATGGTGCGTCTTTATCAGGACGAAGGTGATAGGAAGAGCCGTGCCGATGCCGAGGGCCGCCGCATTGAGAGCAACCAAAAAATTCAGTTGCTGAAGCAAGCCTTGAAAAGATACGAAGACTTGCATGTTGATATTGAAAGCTCAGCAGACAATGCCGACGGTAAATATTTAAACCTCTACTGTATAGTATCAGGATAGGATCATGCTAATAACCAAAAATAGATGACAGTATCAATGCGCCCAACATGCGCAAGCCACTCACAGGTCATCTGACGTTGCGGGTGCATGCGGTACGAGATGTCGACCATGCTGCGAGCTCTCGATTTTCCCGCGGCCCAGAGACGTTTGTCATTCTCAAGGTTGAAGATGCGATTAAGGCGCGTACTAGGGCTACTCGCACCGATAGGTGGACAGAAGAGACTTTCAGCGTCGATATCGACAAGGCTAATGAAATTGAGTTGACGGTTTACGATAAGTCGGGTGACCGACCTACCCCAATTGGAATGCTCTGGATTCGAATTTCGGATATTGCTGAAGAGATGCGTCGGAAAAAGATCGAATCCGACCTCGCAGCGAATGGCTGGGTTTCCGCTGATAAAATGTCCCAAGGCGGACCTGGGAGACAAGACTCGAATACCCTGGGTGGACCCAGTGGACAGCGTCCAGGCACACAAGGACAGCCCCAAGGTGACGCAGCGGGACCCCAGGGTGGCAGTAGCAGTTCGGTGATGATCGATTCGTGGTTTGCGTTGGAACCTGTGGGCAGGATACACCTGACGATGAGCTTTGGTATGTTGAACAAGATTGAATCGCATTGGTAGTATGAGACTAACGTTTGGTAGCCAAACAACTGAAAGATCGCCGACCCTTCGATATCGGTCTTAATCGACAGGGTGCCGTCCGCCAGAGAAAGGAAGAAGTTCACGAAAAGCAGGGTCACAAATTTGTCACGCAACAATTCTACAACATCATGCGCTGTGCTCTTTGCGGCGATTTCTTGAAATATGCTGCCGGTATGCAGTGTGAGGACTGCAAGTACACGTGCCATCGGAAGTGTTATCCCAAAGTGGTCACGAAATGTATCAGCAAAGCCAACTACGAGACCGATCCTGACGAGGAGAAAATTAACCACCGTATCCCTCATCGTTTCGAAAATTTCGCCAACATTTCGGCCAACTGGTGTTGCCATTGTGGATCTCTACTGCCCTTTGGCCGCAAGAACGCAAAAAAGTGCACTGGTAAGCCTCGCCAAGATGTTTCTTTTCTTTTTCTTTTATCACACATGATGCTAACTCACCATACAGAATGTGCTCTTACTTGCCACACTGGCTGTGCTCATTTGGTCCCTGACTTTTGTGGTATGTCCATGGAGGCGGCGAACCAGATTCTGGAGACTTTGATTCGCACCAAGAATCTCAATCACAGCAAGACACCTTCCATGAGCTCCGGCTTAAGCAGCCGGAACCTCAGAGATAACGCGCCTGCCTCGCTTCCATTGAAACAAGCCGAGTATACGAAACCATCTGCAGAAGCTGTCAGTGCTGCAAACACTTCTTACCCACCACAATCGCCAACCGCTACTTCTAAACAATCGCAGTACCCGCCTAGAATATCATCGGTTGAAGCTCAGAAAGCTGCCGAAGCTGCCATTGGTATGCGATCACCGACTCAGCAAATGCCAGGTTCGTTTGTATTCCCTCCGGGATATCTGAACTCGATTATTCTAATATATCATATAGATTCTCGACCTCCACAACCACAGCAACCTGTTCACCAGCCCTACAACCCTTCGACTTTCTCAAACTTCCTTCAGCAAAGTCCTCAGGGTCCCTCTCCGGTTCAGAAACCTCTTCCTTATCAAATACCCCCTCCTCCACCAACTCAAGTACCTCCAGCTCAACAAGTTGTGGCTCAGCCGCCTCCTGTAAAGGAACCTCCTGCAGCCAGGGGTCCAAGAATTGGTCTTGATCATTTCAACTTCCTTGCGGTGCTCGGAAAAGGTAACTTCGGTAAAGTTATGCTTGCTGAAACCAAGTCAACCAAGAAACTATACGCCATCAAGGTTTTGAAGAAGGAGTTTATTATTGAAAATGACGAGGTCGAAAGCACCAAATCTGAGAAGCGAGTTTTCCTTATCGCTAACAAGGAACGCCATCCGTTCCTTTTGAATTTGCATGCTTGTTTCCAGACAGAGACACGTGTGTACTTTGTCATGGAGTATATCAGTGGAGGTGATTTGATGTTGCATATTCAACGGGGCCAATTCGGCCTCAAGCGCGCCCAGTTTTATGCCGCCGAAGTTTGCCTGGCACTCAAGTACTTCCATGAGAATGGGGTTATTTACAGAGATTTGAAGCTCGACAACATTCTTTTGACACTGGATGGTCATATCAAGATTGCAGATTACGGTCTTTGTAAGGAAGAAATGTGGTATGGCTGTACTACAAGCACGTTTTGTGGTACCCCTGAGTTCATGGCACCAGAGGTATGTTGATTGTCAGAAATTCTTGACGAGATTGACACTAATGACCAAAATAGATTCTCCTTGACAAGAAATACGGCCGAGCCGTCGATTGGTGGGCATTTGGCGTGCTGATTTATCAAATGCTTCTGCAACAGTCGCCTTTCCGTGGAGAGGATGAAGACGAAATTTATGACGCCATTCTCGCCGATGAGCCTCTATATCCCATCCACATGCCCCGCGACTCAGTCTCCATTTTGCAGAAACTACTGACCCGTGAACCCGAGCTACGTCTGGGATCGGGCCCAACCGATGCGCAAGAAATCATGTCTCATGCCTTCTTCCGAAACATCAACTGGGATGATGTCTACCACAAACGCATTACTCCGCCTTTCCTTCCAACCATTAACAGCGCAACTGATACCAGCAATTTCGACCAAGAGTTCACCAGTGTTACTCCTGTCCTCACTCCAGTACAATCTGGTAAGTCATTTCTCTTTCTTAAAAACTCGTACCTGAATGCTGACACATGTACCACAGTTCTTTCCCAGGCTATGCAAGAAGAGTTCCGTGGCTTTTCATATACTGCCGACTTTGCTTAGTATTTTTCCCTCTGCGTACGGTGTAAACGAGTTGATGATTCGATATGCCTCTTTTTTCTTCTTCTCTTTCTGGCCTTTTTCTATACTTGCAATTCCTCTCATGGGGTACTAATAAAACGATGATGTGGTTTTTCTTTCATTTTTACTATGATTTTTTGGGGTATTATTTGACTTTTTATATTTTTTTTTATTTATGTGTTTCATGAAAAACGAACGTTTGATCGGTTATAGTTACAAGATTCAGGGAAATATTATTTTGTGATGATCTCTAAGTCCAGATATCATTGCTGAGATGGATCTTTTCGATGTTTCATTTGAGGCATAAGCAATTCTATAACCAGATATGAGCTATGAGGACGACTGGTTTCGTTCAATGTTCCAGATGTGGACTACATACTGCAAGTAGCATGTATCGGTAGTAATACTACTACAAGTAGCAGTAAGCATCAATTCAACGTTGTACATATCAATATGCTCCGTTGACGTGGACATGGACAAACCATTAATCATAGGACTAGAAATAGTATATTCCGATCTAGTTAACCTTTAATTCTTCTCGCACCCTCTCCACCGTGCCCTTGAACTCCTTTGGTGCTGCCGTCCAGTCTTCGTCTTTGATCAGATCGGATTTTGTCTCTGTATACAGCGAGTCGGAGACAGCTATGCGGACCTGTATATTGTCAGTATTTGTTGCTTTGAAGAAGAAGAAGAAGAAGAAGAAATATATATATATATGATGATAATATATCTCACCTTTGGATATGGATGTAGTAGCATCGAGGTCATCTTTTTGAGTACTTCGACTTGTAACGACGGTATACGTGAAAGAGCAGAATAGACTTTGACAGCGGTTTCTAAACGGGGGATATTTGATGATTTAAAGTGTGCTTTTTGCACGAGGATGAATAGTTTCCTCAGGCTAGAATTTAGAAAAACTTTCAGTCTCTCGGGCTTTTCGTTTCAGGGAGAGAGAAGAAACTAACCTCGTAGATTTCAGCTCAAGACCTGAGTCAGATACATATGTATCTAACAGAAAAGAAGCGATTTCCATTGCCGGAATCGCATATCGGTCATCGGAAAGGTTGGATTCAAGGAGAGCTACTAGCTCTTCAATCACAGTATCAACCCATACAGACTTGTCTTGGTTCTGGCTTTCGATAAAGTCAAGCAGTGCAAAGCGGGAGGACTGGATGAGACCTTCTAATCCCGCACTGGCTGAGGTGACTAGGCCTTGTAAAATACCTGGTCGGAGGGTCTTGAGATTTAGAAGTTTGAGGAGCTGGTGAAAGTATTGAATGGATGAAACTTGGCTGAAATGTTCGAATTTGCTGTTCTGACTGTTAGCTTTTTTATTTGTATGAGAGAAAAAAAAAAGATAGGACTAACCTTTCCAGCAATGGCAAGTCTGATGCATGTTCCCAGTAGTGTTGCAGACAGGTCCATGCTTGAAATCGCACTTTGTCCAGTTTCTCTGCGGCCAGTCTGCAGAGGCATCTCAATAAACGCTCTATGTGATCTTGTTGCAACTCATCCAGTCTCTTTTCAAATATCGCTTGCACTGCTTGGATTGCTTCAATACGAATGAATGATCCAATATCTCCTCGGCGATCCGTCGTATAATCTGTCAGAAACCCGACAAAGATGTCAACTATATCATCTGTAATATCTGTAATCTTCGTCAATATCTAGTTGTGGGAAAGAAAAAGAAAAGAAAAGAAAAACAACGAGGCCCAGCACAAACCTATATGTGGTAGTACACCATTCGACAAGCATCTCACAGCAGAAACCCTCTTCTCAATAAACTCTTCATCTCGGGTGCAAAGAATCAATTCTTTTATGATAAACTGCCGTATCTCGCTGTCAGCGGGCAGGCGATGGAACACAGCGCCCAGCGCGGAAATTTGGCCACGGCCAGTTGCTGACTTCCAACTGGCATGAATGTTTGCAAACCAGCCTTGGATCGTCTCTTCCTGTTTCCACAGTGGTACGAGTCGGAAAAGTTGCGAGGCGGCTTGTGACGATGTCTCAATTGCAGTATCCTCGCCACGGAACACACATAGTAACAAAACGTCTACAGCCTTGGTAATAAGCGCTTCAGGCACAGTTTCATTTGGTAATACGGTCCCTGATGCACGTGCAAGGGAGGCAATAAGACGAGATGACGCTTCTGCTGTGAGCTCCGGTCGAAGGGATTGCTGGGTAAGATCGTCCTTGGTCGGGCCGTGAGATGAATCAAATATTTCCCAGAGTTTTGATATTTCCTTCTTGACTGCCTGAGCATCTTCATGCTGCGGGTTGCTTTTGAATTCACGGATGGACGCGTCTACAGTCGCAGCAAGTGCTAAGAGGCAACCATGCCTGGTTTCAACATCCCTGGGTGCAATACCTGACAAACGCAATTGTAGGTTTTGAAGAACTGTTTTAAGAGAACTGAAGGAATGCTGCAAACTTAACTCTCCCAGCGCAGAAGCTGCAGTTCGCCGAGACTCTGGATCTGAAGACCCGATGCCTCTCCAAAAAAGCAAAGAGTTGACAAGGGGGCGCCAGTAGACGCTATCGAGAAGAGCAGCACCTTTCGCGACTTCTATCATGGCCCTAGAGCGCCGAGCCACAGCATGATAATCAACGACCTGTACCAAGGGAATACCTTCGACAATAGTGTTTGGATGTCGACCGATCAACTCCTGTAAAGCAGCAGAGGCACCACGTCGAATATTCCCTGATGGATCTACGCAGGCAGCACACACCAGCTCAATAGAAAGAATCTGCAGAATATTGCCGCCTTTCTGGTCTGTAGGGGCCTTTACTGAGCTCGTGTCAAGGGATAGCAACTCCTTTGTAGTGTATTTGCGTGACACGGCCCATAGGCCGAAGCAGGCAGCATCTCGCACGCCAGTACCGACTGAAGTTCCAGTGGTAGACCGTTGTTCAAAATCAAGTCCGGATATGAGAGCTTGCAAAATGTCTGGCATTTGGCGGAGAGGGGGTGCTTTTCGAAATAATAGATGCGCTAGTGTAAGAAGCAGACCTTGCCAGCGCTGTGGGTCGACAGCGCTTAGGTTGCGTTTCAGGGTACTCAAGTTCAGTCTCTGTGCTTCAAATGGTGTTATTAAGGTTCCATCCTTCTTCTCGTACAAGATGTTCTCGTCAAGTGATCCAGTAACTGCGTCAACGACGTCAGCTCCCATGTCTAGATCCAGTTTCAAAGTCACTACCGCAAGAGCTTTGCTAGCCGCAAACCTGACTGGCATATCTTTATCAGCAAGTGCCACAAGGAAGTAATCGATTGATTCCTCAAGGATGGATGAGACTTTCTCCTCGGATATCTTTTGGGCACCTCTTTCTGTCAAAGTTAAGGCAACAGTGGCAGAGGAACGAAGAATTTTTATGATCATTTTCCGCGCAGAAGCTGAAGATCTCATATTTATGTAAAAAGATGACTCTGCTTGAGCAATATGAAGCATTTTGTCAAAGAGATGACCAATCACGGACTCGAGGTCCTCCGCTTGGCCTGAAGTACCTAGTCTGGCGAGGAATGACAAGACACCAATGCAAGTGTAGGCGGGTGGAGGCGTGTCGTTCTCGAGATGTGGCTGGAGGACTGAGAGAGCCCAATCCAAAAGAATGTTCAACAGGCCAAGTTGCTGCATATCCGGGCGTAGAGCCAGCCTAGCTAGGAGAATCGTCGCTGCTTCCCTTTCTTTTCCTGCAGCAACAACATATCGAGTGGCGATAGACAAAATGGTATGGGCAATCTTAGGAACCTTCGGAGGAATAGAATTGAATATGGCCGAGTCTCCATGTGGAATTTCAATGTCATCAGATGACAAAGATGTCAAGTCGAACGGAGCCAGTAACAGGTGAGACAACCATAGTAGCATAATATACCTTTCCTCCCAGATGAGGGGCTGGATCCGGATCCCAGCTACTGACACAGTCTGTGGATCATCAGGGGTTATAGAGTCCCAGGCAATGAACGCTCTGAGCATGAGATCCAGAAACTTCGGTTCATTGTTCAGAAAACGGCTAATTACTTTGAACCCCCTGGCTTTGCAGAACGTATACAGGATTCCACAGATAGATCTAGGGAGAGGCACTATCCTAGTAGAGGACGGCGCTTTACCATCTTTAGAGCCATATAAATGTCTATGTTGAGTCAAATATGCCAGGTATGCATCAACCAGCTGAGGCAAAAAGTCTTGCAAGTAAGGGTCGAGCAGCTGAGGCCATTCTTGGAATCGTTCCAGCTACCACAAACATGTCAACCACAGAAATTTATATAGCATCGAATGGAGGCTTACGATATCGATCAGCCGAGACTCCTTCTGAGGCTGACACCACCTATGAACGATCCGCGTGGATTGCCCGTCAGTGGTTTGCTTCCATAACAGCGGGGTTAGTTTCTCCTTGAACTCTTTCAACAGCTCCCCAGATGCTCGTTGAAACTTTACGTCTCTATCCTCGGGTGCATCCATTTCGGAATTCCTTTCAGATCAACCGGATCTAAAGACCCAAGAGCTGCTAGGATTCAATAGGACACGAGACGAACCACTATATGGGGAAGTTGACTTCATGTTGACCTAGTCTTCAATGAGACTAGCCGGTAAGATCGCATCGCACGTGACGATACTTATTCACAAACAAAGTACTTGGCGCACATACATATATGATAATAATATGGAAGTAATTGATTCGAGGGTATTTTTTTATGTAAGAGGTGACAAACAGACGATATATTTGTGCGTAGACAACCACGACCGGCGGCTTAGCGTCCTGAGGCGGCTAATATGCAGGTGTCAATGCAAAACACATTTTCCACATGGATTTACATAGTGTGTGAAGAGTAATACGAATTATAATAGTAAAAATAGCGAAGATAAAAAACGGAAGGAAAATTTTTCAAAAGAAAAAAAAGAACCTTAGATATGAGTGCATCATCCGTGAATCGAACACGGGCCTCGTCGATGGCAACGACGAATTCTACCACTAGACCAATGATGCTTTTATTGTTGGAGAGACAGTTAAATTTTGGGTACATAAAGAAAGACAGCGCGGCCTCGCTCTTTCGCCGCAACATTTGACGAGCTCTAATCTGGACCGCGTACCTCTGAACGAACGACCTCAACATCCCAAAAAAAGATGGCGGCTGCAGCTGCATCAGGCTCGGGTATTCCACCCAACTCCACGTATGTATACTTTCTTTGCATCCTGGGCTGAAGTTTACTAATTCATCATTGATAGGGTTTATGTTCGTCCTTCGTCCACCTTCCTAGCCATGCTGAATCTAACCGCCATGCACAGGTGCGCAACTTAGAAGAGCGCGTGAAAATAGAGGAGTTGAAAGATGCTCTTTCAGAAATCTTCTCTGAATATGGCGAGGTTCTTGAAATCGTCGCGAAGCGAAACCTAAAAGCAAAAGGACAAGCTTTCATCGTATTCGACAACGTCGAATCCGCGCAACGGGCGATCGAGGAAGTCAACGGCTTTGATCTACTTGGGAAACCAATGGTTGTCGACTTTGCGAAAACGAGAAGCGATGCGACTGTGTTAAAAGAAAACGGGCCTGATGAACTAGAAGTCCACAAGCGGCGACGTTTGGCTGAGAAAGGTGGGCGCATCATGATCCAGTTATATTGAGATGTTGCTGACAGTATTCTCTTCACCTTTACAGAAAGGAAGCAGGCCCAGGAAGCACTCGAGACACAGCAAAAACTCAAGCGTCCCAGCGGCGTTGTACCTATCCCAGACGAAACTGGACGTCCGGCCAAAACAGCTCGCGGGGCCGGACTCAAGCCGTCCAACGCTACCACTACAGTTATCCCAGACGAATACCTTCCACCCAACAAAATTCTGTTCCTCCGAGAATTGCCAGACGATATTGACTCGGATTCACTTACTGCCGTATTTGGTCGCTTCGAAGGCTTCCGGGAAGTGCGTTTGGTTCCTGGTCGCAAGGGTATCGCATTCGTTGAATATGAGAATGAAGCGGGTGCTATAAGTGCGAAAGAAGCCACGTCTGGAATGCCCATGGGGCCTAATAATAAGCCTGTTCGTGTCACTTACCAACGACAATAGGTGGTTATCCTTGGGTCTGGGGTCTGGCGCTGTGTTTGATTTCTTCCTGATATTTTATTTGGTCATCACGTACGAAACGGACTTGTGTTCATCTGTTTTCTAAATCAAGGAATGAAAATTTATGGAAATTACGGACACGATTATTTGAGCTTGATATACCATTGAACGCTAGTATGGCTTCCGTAACAACAAAACCATCAATATAAAGTACCGCAACAATGAACTAAGGACATGTACACGTCGCCATAATTAAAACACCGAAATTAGAAGATGACGTCCTCGTCCTCTTGTCCAAGAACATCAGTTGTTTCTTGCTCTTCCGCGTTGCCGTTTGCAGCTTCAGCATCCTTTTGCCTTTGTGCAAGGATTTCGGCGTCTTGAGCAGCCGTGTCACGCTGCTTTTTATTCGAGACCTTCTTCAGTCGATAAAATTCTTCTCTATCAAGTTCGTCGAGTTCGGAATTGATATCTGGAAGCTGTTAGCGTCGTATTGCAACGGGTGGATGAGTAATATGACGGACATTTAATGGTGTTCTCGGTTCGCGGAATGATGACATGCTCGCTATATGTTATTAGTGACTTGGTTTGTAAGTGTTGTAAATAGAGTTGGTTTACATGGCGTTCACTAAAGCGTTTAGTTAGACATGAACCTTCGATTTATCAGAAACCGCAGACATACCTCTCCTATTGACGACCTTGATGACTTCATCCAGAATAACAAAGGCAGTCTATTCAATCACAATCAGCTGTCTGTGTGCATGGGCCGCAAAGCTAGAGCACTCACTTGCAAACTTGCAAGCTCCACGAGAGTTTCGACGGCTCGAGCATATGTTTCCCGAGACCGCTGTACTTGTTGCCCTCCCTTTCCAAGACCAGTCAAGCCGAAATCATTTGTGCTTTCTGCAATTACGCTCTCGAATTGAGGAAGCAAGACTCCAGAGACGTTGTCTTGTTTTGTTCGCAGACGAAATCTGGCTTGTTTGGCGGACTCTTGAATTTGGAACCCGATATCTCCTCCAACGGCATATGTGACCTCAGCCAACGAGAAGGCAGCAATTTGCATAACTCGACCCATCTTCCTCTTGGCTTCATCGATGCGCCTTGTGATTTCTATATCGACGGTAAGTAACTCGGTCTGAGATATGAATGAGAGCTTCGTTCTAGGAGTTTACCTCGGAACCGCCTACACGAAAGTGTATATTAGCAAACCACCTAAGCATATAATATATAATGGCATACTTTGTCAAAGCCTCACTCTTCCTCTTCAGTAAACTATGGCCTATCTCAGCGCCCTTGAGTTTACTCTTCATCAGGCCAAGCGACTGGCGGGTCGGAAACACAGCTTCGCGTCCCTAAACAAGGGTAAGTTTCACAAGTTTCCGCGAGAGCACTGGGATACTAACCACCGCACCCGACATGATTGCTGTTATGTATTATGCCTGTGTCTTTATTGAGTAGCAAGCTGAGTGTTGTGACCACCGCATGACGACGGACGGATTAGGTCGATATGCAGGGTAAGCTCGGGCCACTCACTTGTCTCGTTGACTGCGGGTCGGCGGGCGCCGCTTACACGAATGCGGTTGGCTGCCACCACGTGACGTCCGTCTCGTCACCTCAAGAATCAAGAGCCTGTAGACGCTCTCAAAGTCACTCAATTACCGTCGACAATCCCGCCCGCCCAAATCTGCTTTACCTCCTGTTTGCGTGGGCATCGTGGAGGTGTTTCCTGTGGACCTAGGCAAAAATGCCAGGGACCTTGCTCCCTCCTCGATCCAAGCGGCATCACGCGCAAATGGAGCGAGTTTCAGCGGCAGAGCCGGATCTTTACTTGATCGTGAGTGTTTTACACGTTTCATTCTCGAACTCTCGCTAATAATAGATGCGTACAGTCAAGTGAAGACATTATTTACGAGCAGGATCTTCTCCGAGATCCTGGAAGTATCAAGCCATGGATGTCTTATATCGAATATAAGCAGCAAAATGGGACCCTCTATGAACAGGCCTTTGTGAGTATATGTTGGGAAACAATAAGTCGGCTTGCTAACGGCTATAGATTATGGAACGGGCGTGTAAACAGCTACCTCGATCCTACAAGTTATGGAAACTAGTAAGTTCTAATAACCCTGTCAATGAAAAAAAAAAAAAAAAGTGAAAATGAAAAAAAAAGGCATCGACTAAATCATAATAGTACCTAGAGCTCCGAATCAGCCATCTCCGCGGTCGCAATCCCGCTCTTCACCGCGACGAATATCAGAAAGTCAACGGACTCTTCGAACGCGCCCTAGTCTTGCTCAATAAGATGCCCCGGATTTGGGAGATGTACCTTTCTTTCCTACTGGAGCAACCGCTGGTCACCCAGACTCGTCAGACCTTTGATCGCGCACTTCGTGCTTTGCCTATTACCCAACACAACCGCATTTGGAAGTTATACAAATCCTTCGCTCGATCTGCGTCCGGAGACACTGCTATCCAAATATGGGCACGGTACATGCAGGTGCACCCTGAAACAGCGGAGGATTATATCGAGCTGCTAGTGGAGCTCGGTAACTACACACAAGCTGTACGAAAGTATATGGAAATTCTCAATGATGCAACGTTCCGGTCGAAGGAAGGTAAAAGCCACTTTCAAATTTGGAGCGAGATGGTTGAGTTGCTTGTCAACAAGGCAAAGAAAATTGACACACAATCTTATGGAGGAATTGATGTCGAAGCTATTATCCGTAGCGGAATTGATAGATTTTCCGATCAAAGGGGAAGACTTTGGGCCGGTCTCGCTACATACTGGATTACGAAAGGCAATTTTGAAAAGGCGAGAGATGTCTTTGAAGAAGGCATAACTACCGTCATGACAGTGCGCGATTTCACTATGATCTTCGATTCTTATGTGGAATTTGAAGAGTCAATTATCGGCACTCTCATGGATCAAGCCGCCATTCGTTCTAAGAAAGGCAAGGCTGATGAGGATGCAGACTTTGATCTCGATTTGCGCATGTTGCGATTTGAGCAGCTTATGGACAGGCGTCCTTTCCTTGTGAATGACGTTCTGCTCAGGCAGAACCCAAACAACGTCATTGAATGGGAGAAACGCGTTGGACTGTGGGGTGAAAACAAGACGGAGATTGTCAACACATACGCCGCCGCCATTGCTGCTATCAATCCCAAGAAGGCACATGGCAAGTTCCATGAGCTGTGGGTGAACTACGCCAAGTTCTATGAGCAAGGCGGTGATCTCGACACTGCACGAGTCATATTCGACAAAGCTGTCAAAGTCCCTTTCAAAACAGTAGCTGAACTTGCTGAAACATGGTGTGAATGGGCCGAAATGGAGCTCCGAAACGAAAACTTTGATAAAGCGGTTGATATCATGGCCAAAGCAACTCAAGCTCCCAAAAAATCGACGGTGGATTACTTCGACGAATCTCTTTCCCCTCAACAACGAGTTCACAAGAGTTGGAAACTATGGAGTTTCTATGTGGACCTGGTTGAGAGTGTTGGTACGACCGATGAAACTAGGAAGATTTATGACAGAATTTTTGAGCTACGAATAGCAACGCCTCAAACTGTGGTAAACTTCGCCAACCTTCTGGAAGAGAACAAATACTTTGAAGAGTCTTTCAAAATCTACGAGCGTGGCTTGGATCTATTCAGCTATCCTGTAGCATTCGAACTTTGGAATCTGTACTTGACCAAGGCCGTGGATCGCAAGATTAGTATCGAAAGACTGCGGGATCTTTTTGAGCAAGCACTCGATGGATGCCCTCCCAAATTTGCCAAGGTGCTATATTTGATGTATGGTAACCTGGAAGAGGAGAGAGGTCTTGCCAGACACGCTATGCGGATTTATGAGCGTGCCACGAGGGCTGTCTCCGATGAAGACCGTCTCGAGATGTTCAACTTCTACATTACGAAATCTGCGTCCAATTTCGGCTTGACATCGACCCGTCCAATCTATGAGCGTGCAATTGCAGCTTTGCCTGATAGCGAAGCCAAGGATATGTGCCTCAAGTTTGCGGAGATGGAGAGAAGGCTCGGCGAGATCGATCGGGCTCGCGCAATCTACGGGCATGCTTCGCAATTCTGCGACCCCCGTACCAACGCGGGCTTCTGGCAGAAATGGGAAGCATTCGAAGTTCAGCATGGTAATGAGGATACGTTCAAAGAAATGCTCCGCATTAAGAGAAGTGTTCAAGCACAATACAAGTTAGTCCATCCTATCCCCGCTCAATGGTTTTGTTGTCCTAGAAAACTAACCTTTTTTTCAGCACCGATGTCAATTTCATTGCCTCTCAGGCTATTGCCCGTAGCCAGCAACAACGCGCTCAAGAAAATGGAGAAGCAGACATGGGAGACGATGAAGCAGACAAGGAACGGGCGGACGCTATGGCAGCACTGGAACGCCAAGCTCGTGCCCCGGTTGGGTTTGTTGCTGCTAGCACAGGTCCAGAAGGCGGAAATCGTCCTCCAGCTGTGGGCCAACAGCCTGCGCCAGCAAACGTAAATCCCGATGCTATCGACCTCGATGATGATGAAGATATGAACGAATAGAGGATGTTTGTGCTATCATTGCATTCGTCAACTCGATTACGTCGTGCGGCAGATTGCTCACGGCAGTAATTCTGGCAAAAGGGTTTATTCATTGAGATCAGGGAAATATTCTTGAGGTCAATCATCAAAGGGGAAATCCGAGGAAGAAATACATATGTTTATCATATATTATGGCGAATCGGCGAATCTGGAGTCTTCTGGCTATATGGGAAGGGCAATCAAGTTTGCCCGCTTGAGAGGTTTACAGTTTCTAAGAAAAAACACAAATCAGTTCAACTTTGATTTATATACTGAATGACTACATGTGTGATTGCTTCAAATTAGATTTCAGATGAATTTAAATTCTGCAGATCGATGGCATAACCAATTTCAAAATATTACAACCAGTTGACATGAATCTGCGACCTGTTGACGCCTATACATATGTAAATTATATGGTTACAGAATGGTTGCAAAGTTCAATATGTATCAAGACACTGATACAGTTAAACTTGGCAAAGTATCAACGAGATAACGGTAATAATGTTGTGTTTTAATTGTATTTGGTTGTATGATCGTTACCAGGCCTCTAGGTTGCCGCGACGTTGCTGAACGTTATCGATCCGCGTTCCTGCAAAAACCAGTGTAATATATATCAATTGATAGCACTGTACATACATCATGTAGCATTATGACATTGATACAAGTATGCCTCGTTGACGTCCACCAGACCAGTTTTAAACACTTGGTGTTCCTGTCTATATATATATATGCCAATCGACGTCAACCGGTAGACCCCCGAGATGTCTATCAATTAGACTATAAATCAAATTGATGATTCCACCAGTTGACATTTCTCTTTGAAGTTACATAAATGTCCATATCATCATTTATAAAACGTACCCACACTATATTTCACTACGTCAACACCACACGAATTAGGCCATGCTGCAGATGTCTGTTTCATCACGCCAATATGCGAGTTGATATTTATCCGAGTGGAATGAAAATATAAGAAAAAGTGATTTGATGATACAAAGAGCCATAGACAAGTAATAATGGGAAAAAGAACATAATGATAACAAAAACCAGAGATGACCGAAGTGTTCGGTCAGATCTAAAACGCTATATGGTATTTATTCATGCCGCCGATCATTTCGTTAAAGAATCCATGGGAAAAGAGTGCTAGCTAACCAGCAGTGTATGGTTAATCCACGTCAGAAACCCGTGGAGCTGTGTCATCCGAATGGGTTTCCTCTGTTGACTTTTCATTACTAATCTCCGCTGACTCGGCGTTATTCTGTTCGGGATTGTAGTTGTCAATAGGAGCTCGCTGTTTTTCTTCCTGGGGCGGAGGGGTTGGGAATAATTCCTGAAATAGGTTGGGCAGGAAGCGGTCAAGACGTTTGGATGTTTCAACCCAAATTTTCTCCTTGCTGGGATCTTCTGCTGGTGGAGGAGCGAGGTATCCGCTGTCTGCCATGACCAGGAGAATATTTTTGACGCTCTCGGGAATTGCCTCTTCCTATGAGATTATTAGAAAATGTATAACAATGGAGTGGCAATGATAAGAAGGATCCGTACCAGACTATCTCCTTGGCCGCTATTCATCATCCGATCAAGAATGTCCAGGATCTTGAGCCATAAATCAAGCATATTAGCTGAGCTCGATAGCTGGTCAAGATAGCGTAAAAAGGTCTTGCAAACAAGCGTTGCTGCCTGAACACGTGTTTCGCTCATCCCAACTGGGTCAGAGTGATACACTTCAGGCTTCAGCAACCGTAGGATGAGCGGGAACAAAACATTATCGAAGATGGCAGTCCATTTTTTGCTGTCTTCAGATGAGAGCTCAAGTGAGACTAGAGAGCGCTGAAGAGTTGAGATGGCACGATGCCGTATCTCACGGCAGGGGTTTGTACATTGTACAGTCAGCGATTGGAAGATAGGCGACCAATAAGCGGCCCAAGCTGTTTGGAAATCAGTAACTTGGAGGAATGCATAGACTAAACGTGAATAAAGCTTACCCTCACTCTTTTCCAGGTGGGACTGTTGGATCAAGGTTGGAGCACGGTTCGACATTTGGTATATGAGGCTGATTGCGTTAATGCCTCGTGTCACAACATCATTTTCTCTAGTCCAGTTAGTGAGTCGTCAATTATACGTCCACAAACGGGATTCATACGTCGTTGTCTTTTCCGCTTTGTTTCCCCTAGCACGACGATGGGCATCTCTCTTGCGCTCGTCGGCTGCGCCCACACTAGCCGCGTGTGCAAAATCGTGTGCAAGCCCAACTGCAGCTTCGTAATTATCCGCTGAGATAGCAGGTGGCACAGTCTCAACAATCTTTTGCAGCATCTCGAAAATTATAGGAGCAGAAGCACCATCTGGAAGGAGGCGTTGCAAGATAGACCAGAAGTCGGGAGAAACAACGATTTCTTTCCTCAACGGGTCTGAATCGGCTAAGCATCGAGTCAGGCTCTTAAGAACTGGAGTAGCTGAGGTCTCTAGAATATCTTGGTCGAAGCTAGAGATAGCATGCAAGATCACTGGAACACGCATAAAAGGTTGCTCCTAAGGAGTGTTAGCTGGTTAGTTAGAGTGCTCTCGGAGAGAAAACTCACGTAGCTCAAACGAAGAAGATTGAGCAGATAGTGTATCACTCGTGAAGTTATGATAGGGTGGATATTTCGCGCGTCTCTAATGATTGCTTGTAGCGAGCCAGATAAGTTTTCACCGATTGTTTCAATTGTCTCCTGGTCCCGAAGGGTCAAGACAGTGGCCAATTCCAATGTATACAACATCCCAGGGTTGTAGCCTGGAGAGGTCAAATCACCTTTGGTACTAGGTGGTCGTGGACCCCCAGATGGTGGGCGTTCAGGTTTCACTACAATGACAACAGAAGCATTCTCTTCTGGAAGTTCTAGGAGAAGCGCGTCAACCAAGGTCGAAAGAGATGGATGTGGTAGGTTCCTGCTATCATGTTAAAACCAGTATACAAGGGCTAATCAAGGGACATACTTCAGGTTTGACAACACCTCGTCAATGCCACAGGCATTAACACAGTCCATGGTACATAACGTATTGTCGAGCTCTTCATCCGAAGGTTCAGGTGGATCATCGGCCGCGTAGCTTGAAAGATACGATGTGAATGCCGAGAAAAGGCCAGATTCACCGCGGTTATCCCGTTCCACGACCTGGGAGGGTGGTTGGAGAGGAATTGGGGGTATCTCTAGACTGGAATTGAAATCTTGCCCAAAAGATGGAATAAGAGAGTTGATGAAGAGATTGTGGAGAATACGAATAACGTATTTCCAGCTTTGATCGATTACCTTCTCATTGCCGCGCAAAACTCTGAATAACACCACTGTGGCGAGCTGTGCTCTAAAATCTCGGCCAAACTTGACAGCCATCTCACTGACCATGACGGTTTTCTTTCCAGCTTGAACTTCCGTATTAAGTGATGTATTAGGTGGTGTGTCAGTCGCCAAGGTACTTATCGACGCCAAGCAGTAAATAATGCGGTCATAAGCTTCTGTTATGCCGTACCTTGCTGCAATTTGTGCGCACTGATCAAAGCCCTGGACCACCCTCGAGTACACGGCATCGTCAGAAGCAGACATGAAGACGTAAGAGAGCGTGGCGACAACCGGCCGCCAAATAGCAGCAAACATCTCAGCATCATAGATATTGGTATCGCAGATAACCAAGTCACCTGCGGCGGGAGTTTTCATCAACAGTTCCTTCCACGCGAAATCAAAAGCATGTTTGTTCTCATGCTCATCGGGAAGAATAATTTCATTGTGCTTGATGGAATTGTAAATTCCTTCCAAGTATTCCGGAGCAAAGTCTTGACCGCCATTCACGCCTCTCAAATTTCTAGCAAAATCGAGGTGAGTCATCCTGTTCACCGACTTGATGTTTGGATTATAGAGTTCGGTGTTAAGCATTATGATGCCATATAACAAGACGAACAAGGCGTCTTTGTCCACTATTTCGGTTGGCTCTGCTTTTATCATGTATTTTTCCGAAAAGACCGTCACAATTCTTTCAATCAATTGTGATTCGCCAGGAAGTCGGAAGGATCCGAGAAGCTCACGGAGAGCATCAACAACGCTTTTCCCTGAGAAGTCAAATAGATCCACAAACGCCTCCAACAACGCTGAGTTGGATTTCTTGGATATGTACTCGCCCAGTATCTTCTTGGAAATGCGAGAAGTACCCTTCAGAAAGTGCGCAACAAGCACCGGATCATCAGGATTCTCGATAATACCTTGGGATGCCAGGTATGCGATGCCCGATTTAGGGTCCTCGTTAAATTTGGAAGCTCCTCGAACAATAAGTTTCTTTCTCTTTCGTTGGTTTTCTAGTTTCGCTGGGTCAGGAAAACCTTCGTATCGAGGTTCGTCGTCAAGCCTGTCTGCAATGGACTGTATAAATCCCAAGAGAGAGTCAAGGCAAAGAGGAGGGACATTAGTTGTGCTCCAGGTTGCAGAGTCGGGAAACGCGTTTCTGGAGAGCAGTCCCACCATATCCTCGCAAATGTCTGCACGATCTATCTCGCTGTCGTAGTTGACAAATAGATCCACCATGAAACTAGGTATACGAGCCAAGACTCCGATACTCTCTACCATTGCTTCTCGGGCCTCGGGTTTACGGGAACCGCCCTCTAGGCCAAGTTTCTGCCGGTCTTTGACGGGGACAGGGGTCGATCTGCCACTGCTTGTTTGAGAAGGAGAAGGCTTGACCAACTTCGGGGCTTGTGGAACGCCTTCATAGAGCAATGGATTGATGCCGGGTTCTCGAGGAATGTCAACACGAGGATGGAGACAGGCAACGAGGTAGGACAAATAAAGTTCCTGTTGAAGTTTTAGAACTGGTCGGCATGTTGATAGTAAAGTTCCTGCAACTCTAAGCGATCCATTGAGAATTGCAATGCTTTCTGACCGAACTAGTTGGAAAAGGTGGCGGCAAAGATCATCTTCAGCGAGTTCTGCCACTGAGGAATGACGAGCGATCGCGGGACCAGCAACTTCAAGAGCAACGTCAATGATTCTTAGAGCCATCACTCTCATGGTGTCGGTATGTTGGGGATTATGTGGGTCCAACAAATCAATTAAAACTCGGAATAGTTCTCGAATTGACAGCAAGCCATACGGTTTTACTTCTGTGGGCTCTGCCTCCTCATTTTCAGGAACTGGTGTAGTTGGTTTATCTTCGTTGCTTGGTGGTTGAGGAGACGCTTCGTCACTTAAACGTTCCTTTTCTTCCTTCTCAGGGGCGGCGGTGTCCGAACCCATGGAGGACGGGTGCTGAGGAATCACTGTGTCCCCATCAACAGAAGGATCCATTTTCAATGTGGTCGTGCCGTCGTCTGTTGGCTTTATCTGGTGTGGACCGTCTGGCTTGACTTCCTGCTCCTTGATCGTACTGAGCCTCATGAAAATGACCTGGCACATATTGACCATTGACATCTCGGCAGATCGGCGGAGCACCTCTGATAGACGGTTTTGACAGCACATGCTCAATCCTGTTTCCATCATTTCGCAGACGCTTTCATCGCCAAGCAATTCTCCCTCGGGCCGCGATAACATGCCCTCCATCAGTTTTAGAATCCTCAGCAGAACGACCTCGTCAGCGACAGTATCGCTAGCTTCGAATCGGCAATGCGTAATGGCAGCGGAAAGCAATTGCATGGCGATGGAGATGCGGGGGGAGTCGCGGTTGATTATATTATAAGCGAGGAATTTTGTGACTGCGATCAACGCGAGGGAAGTAATCGGCGCCGACGTAGAAGAAGAACGGATGACCTGGAGAAACGGGTGGAGTAGTGCTGGCGCATCGAAGGTTCGAATATCCTTGCAGCTCTTCAGATCACTTCGGAGACGAGTGAAAGCGGACATGAGAGGGTTGTCCTGCATGCTCTTCCCTTTCTTACCCCTCAACCCCCATCTGTTGGCCAATGCATGGTCTCCATCAACGACAGATGACGGAGTCGGCCCGGCAGAGTTTGCCTTATTGTTCCCGATCGCCTTGCTCCTCGTGTTTGCGATTGGAGAGGCGGAGATCTCGCGCTCACTGCCTTTGGTAGAGCCGCTGCCGCCCAGGATAGCGGCCACAGACGAGTGAGCCCAGCGGGCATGCTTGCGCATAGCGGAGGTGACGGTAATGCATTCTGTGGTGACTAGGGACACCGGATCGACCGATATTGGCAACGATGAGTCCGGCATCATGGATGCATGAGATGGGGAGAGGGGCGACATGCTGCAGCACTTCCAAGAATCTGCCATCTGGCGGAACTGTCCAGCGTCCACGGCGAGTTAGCTTCGGCGCTGGAGCCGCTGCCAGAGCTCCTTCTTTGGGTTTAGCGTTGTTGGTTAGCCCGACGAAGTATACAGTCTGTTTTCTTTTTACTTTTTCTTTTATTTTTTTTAACAGTCCCTCCATTTTAGATCTTTTGAATTGGCGAATTGAATCCAGTGAATTTGAATAATGACAACATTCCTATCCGCTAGTTCTCTGACCAAGTAACAGGCAAAAGAAGATGCTGGACGCTCGCCAGTCCGACGCTGCCCGATCTATTACACGTGAATTTCTCCCAAACTGCAACGGCTCCTTGAAACAGAATCCCCAAAGGGACAGTGATGGCAATCTCACGGGTCCAACAGATATCTTTGTTCCTGTGGAGGTCCGTTGCTGTTGCATCGTTATCCATGGTTTTGGCTTCAAAACACGTGAAAACACATAGCCGGCTAGTCTACATTGGGTTGTGACCCACTACATTATTAGGAATGGCCAATAATAGCCACTGGAAGGGGCTTTCTCCGTGTCCTACTAACCATCACTAGTTAGTGCGTTGATCTCCGGGATACTATTCGCTGTTGGCTGTTGTTGTCGGCCCACTCTGCGCATCGCAGGGCTCAGCGCATTGAGAGTTGCGGTCAGTGACTTTTTTCTCTTCTTGTCCTCTACGTTTATGATTTGTATGATCTATGGGAGACAGCGGCCTAGCTTGTCATATTGCAACTCGGTTTGATTGTTAGCCTGGTTGTGTGTGTGTGAGAGACCGGTTGAGTACGCTTTACACCTCACTTTTGTTTTGATGACTCGCATCCGCATCCGCATCTTAACGCGCCCCGCCGCTCGCGCTCTGGTCGTTGCTCTGTGAATTGCCAGCGCACACGTCTGCGAACACCTAGCCGTTTACTCCTAGTTTCATTTCCATACCTTTTTTTTTTTTTAATTCCGTATTGTTACACCACTCCCTGCGTACACCACGCTCTGCGTTGAGCCTCCAGACTTCATGGCGCGCTTCGCATGCGCTCTCGCCGCCTCCGGTGTTTTGATATAAGCATTTACGTTGGATGGAAAAGTACGCGCGAAATAAGACGAAAAACCGCACGAATCAGACGACATAATCGATCTATGCCTTTTCCCTTGTGCCGCTGTTGAACAACAATCTATAGCTCTACGAGGAAGCCGCGACTGGTAAACCGCCCATGCGAGCACCATGGCCACTCTCACGAGCTCCCTGGCGGAGCAGCCGCTGGAGCAGCTGGCGCTGTACCATGTCATGGACCCCTACCTGTCATCCGTGTTTGTTTTCTACGGCTCCGTCGCAACTGCTAGCAGTTCTCGAAACCAGGCCCATGTCTTCACAGCTGCGGGCGTCAAAAGCTATCCCCGCATCATCGTCTCTCCCGCAGCTCCCCTCTATGTTGCTGTCAACCACCTTCCACGAGAGAAACAAGGCGACGAAGTCTGCCGGGGTCTGGCTGTCAGCCTCCTGAAATATTTCAAAGACTTGCCTATGCCGGTCAAGGAGTGCTTGAGTCTGCTTGCAAAGGCAGGCAAAACCTCTGGGAGAGTTCCGAAGATGTTCGAAGAAACTCACGCTGCCGAGCTGGCCAATCGCATGACCAAAATAACAAATACTGGCGATATCGTGCGCGATCTCCGAGACGCATATGACGACAAGAAGGCGCCATGGATTGATTTGGATGTCGTGATGCCGCCAGGCTCGATCACACAATCCCCGCCAGAAAACGACGAAAAGCCTGCCGAGCCGGACGAAGTTATTGACGATGGCCAGCCCAGTGGACAATATGGGAAATATGCTGCGTTGATCCAAGCCCTTGGCGATCCAGTCTTCCTTCCTACCTCGCGTCTTCGGCGAGCACCGTCTCAGCCAACAAACCTCAGCAAGTCCAAGATGTTTACAAAAAGCCAAAAGGAATCCCTACGGCTCGCCATGTGTGAGGTTGTCGATACTGAAGAACGTTATGTGAGCAAAGTTTACGACTTAGTCCACAACGTTGTTCAGGAATTTCAACACAAAGCCCGTTCAAAAGCCGTATCTAGCTCTAGTCCGGACGAAACTGCCTTAGCAGAACTCTTTCCACCGTGTCTCAATGAAATACTGGAAGTCAACATGGGCTTCCTTGAAGTGATACGACAGATTTTGGAAAATACTGAGCATGAAGCCATAGCAGATCTTGCACAAGATACCGACCTACAAACTTCGGCGTCCACTCGCGTTCAGTCAAAGCAAGGAAAAGACCCAATGGGCACAATCGCATTTGCAAATGCACTGATTGAATGGTTTCCCCGGTTCTCTACGCCATATGCCGATTACATGAAAGCGCACACCGGATTCACGCAGACCTTGAATTCTTTCCTGAAAGATGACAAGACTAGTTTCTCTCGACGAGTTTACGAGACTGGCGAGCAAAAGCTGCGTTCTCTACTCATGGAACCTGTCCAGCGACTGCCAAGGTACAGCCTACTCATTGATGCCATGACGAATAACATCCCCTCGGTTCATCCTTCTGTGAGACTCTTTCTCAAGGCCCGGGATATTATAAAGGAAATTTGTTCCCTCGATACTCCGGCAAACACCGACTACATGCGGAGCCTGAGACGTTTAATGAGCATGGTTGAATTTTGGCCACCCTCTGTTGTCCCTCAGGGTCGACTCATAAATGCAATCGACTCTTTCGAAGTTCTCCCGCCATATCGCACAGGAGATCAAGATCCATCAAATAATAGCGTTATGATGCTTCTCTACAAAAATTGTCTTGTACTGCTATCGCGAACCCCAGGAAGCAACATGACAGCACGTGGTCTATTATCGGAGGTAGAAAACCAAGCTTCTGCTGTTGCCGCCGGTGAAAAACCATTGTCGCAACCAAATCCGCAGTTTCGTTTCATCAGATCATTTGACTTGGCGACTTTATTCTGTCTAGAATCATCCAATGGCAATATCTTATATCTTATGCCCAGCAACACTCAGACTGCTGGTGCTCCTGCATCGACTCAATTAACACCACATGCTCTGCAATTATCGGGCATGTACGAAGGGCGGGCCAGTCGACTCATAGAAGAGATTCTCAAGGCCAAGATTGAGGGTCGATTCTCTGAGAAAGAACGCGAGAGTGCGAAATGGACCCTACGCAGCCCTACCGTGACACCTGGGAGTCTAGCAATTTTAGCTCCTGTGTTTGAGGAGGACCCTAATGGGCTGATGCAAAGAACTGGTCACTCAAAGGCTCGAATAGTATTTGATACTCCCAAAGCCATATGCATGAAGACTTTAGAAAATGCATCCGTTGATGTGATTGTCTCTGTGACATTGACTGAGGACAGTCAATACAGGCTGGAAATAAATACTGCTTCCGGCTTCAATGCTGTGGAAACCGTGACCGTTGATGAATTCGTATCAACTCTCTCAACAAGGCGTGAGTTCATGTTCATTTATCTTTCTTTCTGTTTTTTTACTTGGGTTTTGCTCACTGGATATAGTCTGCTCTATTCTTCCTGTCATATATCATCCACAAAACCGCAGTTTGACAGAAACTCTGGTTTACTCGAACCTGGATATACTTCGTCAAGTTGGAAATCATATCATGTCTCAGACAAAGACTTCTCGTGGATTCCGTCCTCCATCCCCTACGAAACTCATTTCAAATCTATGGGGCGGTAGCAGTCAAACAAAAGATACTCCCTCCCTTTCAAAGGCGTTTAACCCGAACATGGCTCTGAATGACATTCCGAAGATGGCCCCTAAGTCCTCAGCACGACCCACAACGTCTCCTGCAGCACTCGATGAGGCCCCTCCCAAAATCTCCATAATCGCACCGCAGCATGCAAATGAAGACGATCGCCTTCGAAATTTGGAGCAAACATTTTCTTCTTATATCCTGGCTCTGCGCTCACGAAGTGGCAATATAGTTGGCCGTACCTTACGAGGAAGGGCCGCCGCAGACCAAACTATGGTCAACGAACTTTATAATGTCCTTCTCGAAGACTCCAGCAAGCTTCAAGCGGCAGCAGAAGTTCCTGTAGATGTTCTTTTTGTGGCTTTTGAGACCTTCATTGCCAATGCTTGGAGCGATGAAATCGGACCCATCCTCTCGTCTGATGTCCTCCAAGCCATCCAAAAGAGCTTTGATTCCTCGTTTCCTAAGGATTTTGAAGACTTCTTTCGGCAAGCTATTGCAGGACTATGCCCACAAAACCGTCGTGCCTTGAGTGCAATGGTCCGACTTTTAGCTGAACTTCTAGATGCTTCCGGAAATGACGGTGATCGAGGTGCATTGACGGCTGCATTTGCGGAAATTCTTGGTAGAGATGAAGCGCCAATGCAGTACATCTCTCTGCTCGATCGTTTAGTGGAAGATTATGATAACCTCTTTGAAGAAAATCCAACCGGATCAAAGTCAATCGAGACTACCCCCAGCAGATCTTTATCATCTCACACAGGTTCAATTGGTTCTAACGCATCGTCCTTTCGAAAAAGATTCGGCTTCGGCTTGCATCGCGATAATTCGACTCGGTCCGACGGTGAGAGCAAGGTTAGCTCACTCATACGAACACTGAGTAAAACGAAGAATATTGCCAACGACAATGAGGGGAAGATAACCCTATCTCGTTCCAGGTCCACGGACACGGATTCCAGGCTGGCAGATCTTTTGCGACCAACACAACGCGATCGTCCCGCGCTATACGGTGCTTTCCGGTCTGAAGAGAGTATTAAACGTCCTGGAAGCTCTCATGACGACAGCTTCATTCTCCATTCTATCGACGAACGGCCTTCTACGCCGCAGAAGGAACCTGGGCGCAGAAAGAAGAGACGGAGCTCATTGTCTGACCTTCCGGGCTTTACAACGCCTACACGGCCAGCAGCGCTTTCGCCAATTGATACTCCGAAGCCTCTGACACCCGCATCTACAAAACCTCGTCCTCAATCTGAAGTCCTGTCTGGCCTCAGAGGGATACAGGGGATACAGATGGAAGACAGCACTGCCACAGAATCCTCTAATCGAATTCCCCAATCGCCACATTCCCCGAATCGTGTTGCTACATCTAAACGGCTTGGGTCTCCTATCAGACGTCCTACCTCGCCTATTCGTTCAGGGTCGCCAACTCGCAAAGAGAATACACTGCCGCGATTTAAACTAACCGAACGAGCTGTCAATAAAAAGAGCGATGGCCCGATATCACCGTTATATACTCGAAAGAAACGGTCTGAGACCCTTACCAGTATTCCTCAACCAGCGAAAGCCATATTGCAACCCAAGGATCGCCCGATTACTTCACATGGTTCGGAATCGGGTACGAGACGTGATCAGCCCTGGTCATCTCCGCAAAAGCCTCAAAGACTACGGTTGCAGAGTCCTCAAAAGGTACGTGTAATGAAATAGTACAATTTGTAGGCTTTATCTAACAGTTACACAGCTTCGAGACCGGATTCAAAACGAAGCGCTTGCTCAGAGTAATGCCGAGTCTACGTTCGAGGCTGAGTTGCAACTTATTAGTAAAGAGATCTCCGCCTTGACACAGCCGTCCTCACCAACCAAGCAGCGCCGGCCAATATCATCTGAAATGACTGCAGCTGGAAATATTATGAGCCGTGTGCGGAGTCTAGAATACAAATTCACGACTTTCAGCACCGAAATGAGTGACCGGACGGCAGCTTTACAAAAAGATCTGGAAAGCTCATTAATTGTTAGCGAAAAACGAGCTAAGAAGCTGGACGAGCTCTATCGTGAGGCGAGTGCTGAAAACGAGGCACTTTATGAGAAATTCAACACTGAGCTGAGCAAGGTTGTTAAAGATGTCCGGGTAGGTAACGGAGAAGATACTTTAAAGACGCAGCTTAGAGATGCGCTGGAAGAACTCGGACGGGTGAAGAAAGAAAATTTGAGGCTGAAACGAGAAGTCGGTGGTCTCAAGGCTGTTCGGGCTGACACTGATTTGCAAGCTAGAAAATCTGGAGATGGGAACGAGGCACCATAGCCAGTTTGTAAAATTTCATCAGTTCTTTGTATGGTTGATGTTATGCATAGAAATATCTTGTAGGTTTGCGTGCTGGATTGGCTGGCTGGTTCTTGTGAGCGTTGCAGGGTTTCTGTTACATACCTATGTAAACTATACATGTCATTATTATTAAACTATGATACATTTCCGAAAATTCTTTGCACCATACTGCCGGTCGTTCTTCAATTATGAAATTCATAAAAAGTGTTTGTAGATTCTTTATGCAGTACAAAATGAACAAGGCATGAAACTTTCCCGGGTATTGGCATTCAGCCCACCGACTCGAGCGTTGTTTATGAGAACATCGAGATGGCTAAACTGTTGTTCCACATAGTCCACTATAGCTTTGATGGACTCGCCATCTGTAACGTCCAGTCGTTTAATTGAGAGTGTTCCTTTGAGACCAGGCAGAGCGGAAATCTCGTTCATTGCTGCTGTAAGTTTTTCTTCGGATCCTCCGATCATGATGTAGTATGAGGGAGAAGAGCAGGATAGGGCTTTTGACGCTGCAAAGCCTATGCCAGCTTTGGCACCTGCAAGTTATGGTCAAAGAAAGTACTTAAATGTGAATAATGGTGTACCATACCAGGGATCAGAATGATTGTAGAAGTCATGTTCTTCCCTTAGGCTGTTTACTGCCGTTTTACGAGCGTTGAAAATGTGTTTAATTCAATACACTTGGATCCAAAATGCTTGAGTCTTCTCTTCCTCCATAGCATCTTCACGTCTTATGTAGTGACATCTCAAGTGCTACATACTCACCGGAGGCTTACTTCCTAAAGCCATTCATATTCCGAGTGATGAGAGGGACTGTCATGTTTCAATACCTCACCTATCTCGAGCATTTCTCTTTACGCCGACCTATATATCAAGTTGGGGTTAATACCAAATAAAACTCCACACTAACCCCAAACAGGCCGTACGTGCAAGACATGAGACTTTAGTTAAACGGAGCCAGAGAGGTCCATGCACAGCTTAATAGACGCGTCTTACAAGCCTAACCCTCTTTGGTTATGGGGTGAACCCTGCATATGTAGTTACTGTGGAGTTCGGAGATAAGCTTATTACAATTCCACTATACAAGCATTCTGGTAATGTCTCATGTAGTCCAAGCCAACAGCAAATGGCCATCAATCTCAATATTTAGCTGCCAATAACCTGGAGATAGGATGATGATGTGTGTAAGATCATGAGCTTTGTAGATACAGTCTGAATGTCGCCGATGCTTAAACCCGAGCTTTTAGCTCAACTCTTTTGAGCTGCTAGGTGTAATTATATGGATCAAGTATTGGTGCTGAATTGTGTCGATGTAACATATTTATCCAAAATAGTTTCTCAACAAGGGCAAGCTATATCCAATACTCATGGAATTATTAATCACTTTTACTATAAAGGCTATGTGCAGTACATATTTGGTCAATTATTTACAAGTAGTTGAAAAACAGCGGGCTCCTTTCTCTGTTTTTTTTTTAAGGAAAATTCAAACACGACTGGTTTAAATCTGCCTGGAATACGAGGAACGTGATCGGGGAGGTGACCAACAAATCGAATGGGTTCCCTTTGAACTACTGAGAACATCCTCCTCAAGGTCTGAGCCAACCAAGAAGCTGCAAAGCCTCCACATCAACTTTCATATACGCCCAACTGGACTGGATTCTAAAATCCTTGTGGCTCGATAGATCTATTCCGAGAGTAGGAAGGGAAAGGTATTTCTCTTCCATACATCCACCGAGGGTAGTGCCATTGACTGTGACGACGGGTAAGGTGAACCGGGACTTATATGGTGCCACACCAAAGATTTCCTTAGACTGTCGCTGTCTCTCTAGTGCATAGGATATTGGCTTTATATCCTCTTTGGTCAGACTACGTATAGTCACCGTAGGAGGTGGATTGTGTTTCTTTTCCATATTACAGAGTATGGGTTCGAATCTGAGCCAGTACCGCGAGTCCCAAAGTACCGGCGTGGAAGATAAAGGTTCGTGTAAAGAGACGGCAAGTTCAGGAGCTGAATAGGCTTTGAATGGTGTTCTTGACACATGCCAGACATTTTTAGTTCCTTTATCTCTGACAGACAACGACCGGAAATGAGCTGCCCCGACTGAGAAGTCATGTGATTGTTGACCTGCAAAAATCGCCCTGGCAAAGGGGGCATATTTCTGGAGAGGAAGAGATTTGTAATCAAGAGGTGATATCAGCTCTGTAATACGGCGCAAACTAGCTGGTAATAGTCGGGAATCCATCTCCGGCGACATCAGTGGATGCGACTGATCGAGCTCTGGGAATTGGATTTTCATGGTGCTAGATTCGGCAAAGAATTCGAGGATCTTACATTCCCGTAGCAGAGAGTCTGTCTGTTTCATCATATTATGCAATGAATCTCGATTCCTTGATATGAATGTTTCGATGGAAGGAAGGTTGAGGGCACGGGGCAGTTTGTTGGCCGATAGTAAACTTCGAATGGTGTTTCGCGCTGTAAGCCTTGTGTCGAGATTGGTGGGATCGTTAACGTATGGAATCCGCAAGTTTTTACAGGTCTCCAGTATGCTGGACTTTGAATATGGTAACAGTGGCCTGCAAAGGAAGGTGCCGCCTGCGGCCATATTGAAAGAAACATCATTTTTGGAAACTTGCCCAGTCACTTTGTTTTGAATTGTTTGCTGACCCCTGATTGGCTCATAATAGCCACTGCCAGAGACACCCCATACATGCTGGCACTCAGGAATTGGACTCATAGGAGAAATTCCAGTCAGTCCCTGGCGCCCCGAGCGCTGGCATAATCTCAGGATTGCCGTCTCCACGTTGTCATCTAAATGATGCCCTGTGAGTAACACCGACCGTATGTCCCTATTGCATGCTTGGCCAAGAGCAAGGTAGCGTTTCTGCCGAGCAGAAGTTTCAAAGGCAGTAACTTCGGTGGCATCCTTTCCCGACGACCACACCAGTGGCAATATTTCAGACTCCATGCCTGCGCGAATTTGTCAGACGCCTGCATCATAACCCGACATATAGACCATAAACAAGAAATGCAAAAAGGTCAACATACCAAACCTTTTCAGCCATCCTGAAACTTTCACTGCCTCTTCGGAGCTCTCTTTACGTGCTTTATGATCAACAATAAAAGCTTTGAAGTCGAGCTCAAGCTCTGGCTTAGCTAGTTGTAAGTGTCTGCACAAAACAGCCAAGGCCATTGAATCAGCACCGCCACTGACAGCAATTCCTAAATGATGCAAAAAACATTGTCA
The DNA here is from genome assembly GCA_000985935.1 of Talaromyces islandicus. Taxonomy (NCBI): domain Eukaryota; kingdom Fungi; phylum Ascomycota; class Eurotiomycetes; order Eurotiales; family Trichocomaceae; genus Talaromyces; species Talaromyces islandicus. The sequence continues at coordinate 4,198,731 of CVMT01000001.1, read as the reverse complement.
GTGGGGGAAAGAAAGATTAGTTAGCATTATTTTGTAGCCTACCAATACGGAGTGGCACCCGGGGACGCGGGTATCGCACTTTGCCCCTCCATGCGGCATCGAGGCTCTGGTAGAATTGTTGCACTGTAATAGACTGGGAAGGTTTTGGCTTTAGTAAACTCGCCATTCAGTTGATGAAATTCAGTTGCTGAAATTCAGGATCCAGGAAGATGTGATGAAGACTGTCGAGATGAGGTTACGAAATTGGCCTAGAGCGGTCCGGAAAGGCGCGTGTCTTGGCATGGACATGGTCTGCAAATGTTAAAAGCAACCATTTCATCATTATCAAGTTAATCTTTTCGATTCAATTTACAAACGGTTATTATCAGGGTGGAAGAAACTCTAGATAACGATTATTTGATAATCGTTCGAAGATCACGCTCAAACTATATACATAAACGGACTACAACTACAAAAACACAATGTGCACTGCGGATGGTGCTGAGCCATGACAGGACCGAGGATTTTACAGTGCTAATGATAATGATAATGGCTTATCCACACTGACCATACGGTCTAGAGTACATAGAGGTTTCCTCTAACAATAATAGCAAGGAACGGAGCCTCTTGGAGTAGCTAAACACCGGAGATAAGAGGCGGCTCCGAGTTTGCATTGGGAATGGAAGGGGACAACACGCCATTGGGATGGCTTCCCTCATTTGACTCGGTCGCTGCCGGGTTCTCTGTGCTTGGAACTTCAACCACAGGAGGACGAATTGTTTTCTTGCCGTTGGCTTTATAATATAACATCATGTCGCCACCGGCGCGCCAGATGTGGGTTCGTATTGTCGCGAGCGTCATATTCTCGGGAATCAACTGGATCAGGTTAGGGCCTATACAAAGGTTCGGAGAATAGTATTACGCACGATATTTTGGCAGTATAATTCCAAATATTCTTCCGGTTTCATCGGGTTCGGGTCAGGATCCGCGGGATCCACGGGGTCAATTCGTTCAGCGACATAAGCGAGGACTTTCTTGGCTCGGAGCATACGGTTGGCATTCAGTCGTGAGCTGTTATTATTGGGCGATCTATATTTTATTAGCACAAATGTTTTCTGTCAATGAGGAAGCTACATACACATCGGGCTTCGCGATCGGGGGTAGTTGGTCTTCATATGGCTTGAGAACGAACGCCACCTTTACCACTTCCTTAGCCACGATTTGGTTCTACCAAAATAGTTAGTTCTGCGATAAAGTCTTCGAAAAGTCTTCTCGGCTTACCTTCAACAGCAGCTCCCCTAACCAGTGGGGAATGGCTTTTTCGAGTTTATCGATTTCCTCTCGCACGTTCCCTACAAAGCCGCTGTAGAGATCAGCCGCCACAGCTGTGTCACCGGATTCTTCCTGAATCAATATTGACGTATTAGGAGGTATATCTAATATCGGCGTGTCGGCATTAGAACTGGGTGTGATCCCCGAAGCCAAATTGGAGCCGGGATTTGCAGCGAGATATGTTTCGTACTCGTGACGGATCCGATCGATCACACCACCAAGACTGTTCTCAAACACCTTTTCTTCCTTTTCAGATGACTTGTCCGACTCTTCTGGTTTTTCTTCCGGTACCGGGCTTTTGACATCAGTAGAGGTTCTACCCAACTTCTTTGGGAACTCCATCCTGAATTTTTTGCCGAACAATGATCCTTTGCGCTTCTCCTCTTTCTCTGGCTCAACCGGCGATTGAGGAAGGGCTGTTGGAGTTTGGTCTTCAGCTGTAGTTGACGTCTGTTTGTCTGTCTCGATTGTGGGCGTGTTTGAAAAATAATCGTTTGGCTTGTCAGAGAAAGGAGTACCAAGATCATGACCCAGGCTCGTTGCGGACCCTTCTTCAGTCGTGGGAAGAGAAGAGCTTAGATTACCAGCGTTGGGAGTTGCCATGTTGTGGCCCGGCACTGCAAGGCCTGAATGAGGTCCATTCGCAGTGCGCAACGTCGTTGATGATACATCATGCAGCACCTGGGAACCTGGGATTGGAACAGGGGGGTTGTCGATACGGAATTCTGCTGATTTTGCAACAGCTGCCTCACGGTATGCTTCATCGCGCTGAATCTCTTCTTCAACCAAGTCACCAAACAGCCATCGGAGAACCCACTTCCCTAGATTGACTGATACCATTGTTGTTGTTATTAGCTAACGCATGTCCCTTTCGAATACTTGGATTTGACTCACGCCTTTGGTCTTGACCATGCTCTTCATTTTCAGGGTATCCCACTTCGTCCGCATATATCTCTGCGTCGAAACAGCGGTTCGGCTCCAGGATTACCGACAGACGGCCGGTGCGAATGTCCACTGTACACCAATGAGCTATACTTTCAACCGTATTGACTTCCGATGCGACATCTTCTATGTGTCGCTTTCCAAAGGCTTTCAATGGGACACACTGGTATTGTTTATAAGCATTTGTAAATATAGTAAAATAGAAAGACGGCTAATTACCTTGATCAAATCCCACAAGACGACCTCACCGGCCGTGTCTTGAGTCAATGTCCGTTTCCTGTCATTCAACAACAAATATTTGATCAATCCATGCTGTCCTTCAATCGTCTCTTCTGGCACTGTGTGAACAGGTAGCACAACGCCTAGTTCTTCATCGTTGGCCACTTCGGTAGGTTTCCGACTACTAACGGAAGAATATATAGTAGCTCTTTCAGGATCCAGCCCTGGAAATACCGCTGTATTCGAAAGCAGTAGCAGTGAGCTGTGCGGTATTTTATTCTTGCTCGATCCATTGGATGTTCCGATAGGGCCCTGGGATGCCGATTCCGGAGGAGACTCAGCGGGCGAACCACCACTGAATCGTCGAGCTGAAGAGTTGGGAAATTCAATATCAGCAGTTGTATCGACATCACTCCAGCGATTTATGCTGGACTTTGGAGTCGCAGTCCAGATGGAGTCTCCTGCAGCCACAACTTTGACCACTCCTTCATGTTCTTGAAGAGCTGCGATTGATGTTCCTTGATCAATATCGGACACGTCTCTCGTGTCAGTTTTCGCAACAAGGCCAGAGCGGTCACTGGAATAAAAGACCGATAGCTGAGGATGATCGGAATAGAGAGACCAGACACTATCGTTGTGCATAGTCAAAGTATGGGTACACCGTCCCGCGGTCAACGACCATAACTTGACAGTCTGGTCAGAGGATGCGGTCATGATTGTGTCACCAGCCTCGTTAATCAATATGCCCCTAATATTGTCTGTATGTCCAACAAATTTCGTAATAAGTTTTCCCGCTTTGGGATCCCAAACACGAACTACAGACTCGGGGCCACCGGTTGCGAGGACTGAGCCCCCTGTCCCCAGAGCATACACTGAGCCCTTCTCGGTAACTTCATCTCCGCACGTGTCGATCTTCAGAATGTCACCTCCACCGTTAAGGTCCCAGAGCACAACCTTTTGATCCAAACCGCCGGATGCGACCCAGTTGGACTGGTGGTCAGAAGTCGCCAAGCACTTGACATAGTCGGCATGGCGACCGATAGAGAATGGAAGCTCATTTGCCTCTGAATGCGGCCTCCAAACCCTGACCGTTGTGTCTGATGAGGCCGAAACCAACGCAGAGTTGTTTTGTGTGAGTACAATGTCGTTTATCCAGTGACTGTGCGCCTGAACTTGATGTCGATGAGTGGTGGTTTTGGAGCTTTTCGTGGATGAGGATAGAGACGATGAAGGGTTGCGGTTCAGGTCCCAGGAGCATAGCACTCCGTCACGACCTGCAGAATACCTTGAGCCCGGCCACAGCATGTTAGTAAGACGACATGCCAGAAATCACCAGATACTCACAAAATGCCGTTGTCGGAGTCCACCGCGAGCCCATTTACACCAAGTCGATGCCCACCAGGGGCATCTGGAAGAGGGAGCACTGGTGGAGAGAACGTCAGTTGGCCGGGGGTCTTTGAGGGAGTGGCCGCCGAGGGGTCTACTCACCATAGCTCACTCTTTGATGAGTGAATTTGCGTGCCATTCAGACAAAGCACTATACAATATTCAAAAGAAACAACACGAAGCCCATCTACTACTATAACAGATTTTCGAAAGTCGAAAAAGAGTGTTTGTGCGTGAGTTGGGTCGGGGCCAGAGCCGCAGCAAGACAACCACGGTTCCGGCGAAGGTCCGGAAGTCAAGTCAAAGACCTGGACCACCGTATGCGATGGGCATTAGACAGTGGGATCGACTGCCGAAATGAGATCGTTGGCCAAAAGAGGCTTGGTATACAGGAGGGAATTCTCGAGAGTCGTGGCGAATGGCGAACAGGCCAGTGGCTGGTGAAACTGTACGTCGTTGACAGTGACGGTGACGATCGGCTGCAGTGGATGGCGGAAGCTTGCGTGGAGGTCGGCGACAGAAAGTGGGGAGAGGGGAACGTCAAGTACGTAATTTATCGGTACGGGGTAATAGTTACCTACATAATGAGCTAGCTGACTCGTGTGGGGAGGAAAAGTAAGTCCTACGTAGTTAATAACTTAATAATAATAACTAATTATTATTATTAATGTGCAGTGCGCATGTTCCCAACAAGCTAGTATACACTCAGGCCTCTGCTAAAACGCGCCTATTGCAGTGCACGTACGAAATAGTGTTTGCCTAATATAGGGTACGAAATAGTTGGTAATCTCGTTACAGCCATGTACGTATTCCGTGCGCACTGAGCCGTACTAGATTATGATTACATTGCGCGTGCTCTCCACGTGCTTTGGCTCCACTGCACTACTCCACCATTGGCTCTGCTTACTTCTATACCAAGGTACATGCTACAGTCACCAGTATATTAACTAAGAGGTAGTCCACTAGGCTTGATTATTGGCAACTTTGAAAAGGTCGCGATGCGCAAATACAGTATCTGAGCGGGTATATTGAGGTTAGATTCGTATATAATAGTTACTCGAGGTATAGGTTATCACGAAGGATCTAGCCCGGTTATGGCTCGACGCAACAAATGAACACTAGCGTCTTGCTGCGAGAAGAATTTCAACACTTCAACACATCGGACGCAGAGAGCCAGGGCAGATCCCGTAGGTTACAGCAAGGGGAGAAAAAAGCCGCTAGAGGCAGCTAAAACATATACCGTATCACTCGCTCCACAAACGCCGAGAGAAAATGCCGACAGCTCCTTACGCCATTAATAAGGATGGATATGATAACGAAGGTGGATTAAAAGTAAAGATTTGTGGCGCACTCAGTAGTCAAGTCCGGACGATCCCAGTTTTTCGTTAGTGTCGAGAACCCTATAAGAGCGGTAGCGTTAGCTCATCCGATACTAAACAGCAGCAAAGCGGTTACATACGAGTATTGCTTGGTTAATGTTCCTTCACCGCCTTTAGACAGGTCAATATTGAAGACATAGAAGTTGCCCTCACTAGTCACAACCATGACCTGGGGGGTGTTGCTACTCATCGCCACAACACTCCGCACCGGTCCAGTGCTGGCAACGCCGCTAGAGCTAGGACTCGACTTGGGCAATTTGATCCAGGCAAAGTCCCTTGCAGGTTCCCACATTTCGCTGACTCCCTTTGGAAGATAGCCTCCGACTGTGGAGGCAAACGTGTTTCCAACATTCTGTGATGTGCGACGGATCATGCCAATGAGGGTCCCGTTATGCTTCCTTGATGCAAAATCAGAAGATTCTGTGCCCATCTGATCTTCCCCATAAGTTCCCGAGCTGGGACTGAGAGATCGCTCGTAAGAAGAATTGCGAGGACTTCCTTCTGGCCCTCCTCCCTGATTGTTTAATCGAAAAACATGGATCGTCTCTGTTGCCGATGAGACACATAGTAAAGTCGACATGGTGTTAAACGACATGCTGTATATTCGAGATGGAATCGAGCCGCGCCGAAATTGGTATAGTTTATGTCCATCGGGAACGGAGAACACCCGGATGATAGTTCCTTTGTCTGAAGCTGTTGCTAACAAGGTGCCATCGCCATTCAGTGTGATGCACGAAAGGGGGGATCGATGAGCCTCGATAACGTTGATCGCTTCCAACTTGATGGTGTCGAATATTAACACGTCACCGGTGGTTGGTGATATATGTGTTGTGTTACTGGGGGGCGCATGTGCAGGAGGAGCAAACGACGAGGGCGGCGCTTTTTGCGGCAATGGATATGCGAGGTAACAGTTCTCAGACGAAGGTGACAATCCACAAATTGCTGTTTGGGAGATGAGCGACCATATTCCAAATTAAGTAATTCACATTAGAAGCTTACCATTTTGATTCGGTGACGTTTCAATAGTCGACAAAAGCCTCATGGTTTGAATGTCATACAGATAAATTTGGTGCTCGAGCACGATCACAAGTCGTTTTCGGTTCAGCTTTACAGCCAGCACGGTCGTTGGAAAGGTCAGTTCGCATATCGTGGATTGCCTCTGTGATTATGTATTAGCATCGACACGACTTGAGGGCGGTTGCACTAGATGGTATGTAGGTGACTGACTTTCGTGTTTGTAATTTGAAGTCGCCGTGGGGACAGAATCAAGGCGACCAGCGACGTCGAGAACAGCATTTCCAACATGGCTATATTCCCTTCCTTCGTTTCATAGCTCTTGGCAAATGGATCAGTCGTGAAGATACGGAACCCTTTCGACGTCCCTGGCGCAATGTTCCGTCAGTAGGCCTTAAACCAGCGGGGAGGGACAACCACGCATGTACATACCCACCGCCAAATAGCTATAGTCCTGGTTAAATGTGACGTAATTCATAGCCATTTTGCAAGAAATAAGCCCCCCAAAGCGCGAAGCTTATTGATTCAAGAACGAAGAGGCTATATCGTATTGACCGAGCGGTGACACTCAACAGATTCCACCCCGCCTCACCATGCACGTGGGGAGCAGTGGTTGTCGCATAAATAGGCAGGGGAGAAAAGGAGAGGATGGGTCACGGCGGGCGCAAAAAGCACCGACCTAGGTTCGTGACAGAACACTGGCGCCACCGATAGTTGCCTTTTGTGATTGCCTGGAGAGCGACTAGGCAGCGAGAGGACTGGCGAGAGATGATGCTGTCCAGGTGATGTGGAGGAGCTCGGCCAGGCTGATTGGGGTCAGGTCGGCTCTGGCTCCACCACAGCTCGGGAACCTCCTGGGCCACTCACCTCGGTGTCGAGGGGTTCCCCTCCATGGGCTATTCTGCCGCCTATTGCCGCCTGCCCATTTTGCACAATCAAAAAAAAAAGTGGTTTTGCTTTCGACGAAATCTGGAATCCCTCAAGCACAATTTGTGACCCCTGAAGCACAACTCGCTCAGCCATGGCTTTGGAGGAAGAACCGGCCATGGCGCCCAAGGTTACAAAGGCCGTAGCTCCCAAGGTGAAGGTGCCGACAAAACTGGAGAGGGAAGCCGATTTGGTGATGGGAGTAAGTGAGTGAACTGGCTGTTATTGCACAGTATGGTTCTTGTCTGGTTGCTTGCTATTGTCCACGAACTAACCTTGGCTGCTCATATAGACAAACAACAGCAGCATTGTTTCCAAACGCAGCGTCGAGCTTCGTTATTACCCCCGCTCTGAATACTTCCGTCCCTTCGTCAAGAAACCGCAGAGACGAGCCCCATTGATCAACCGCGGGTATTGGCTTCGGATGCATGCAATTGCGCAGTCAGTTCGCCAGTTCTTGCAAAAGCCAGACGACCGGCCGAAATTTGTCTTGAATTTGGGATGTGGCTAGTGAGTGCACAAAGGGAACAGAACGAGTGAGGATCGTAGACTAAGACAATAATTATAGTGATCCGCTGGCTTTTCAGTTTCTGGATTGTGAGAAGCAAATATGTGGAAATGCGACATTTGTGGATATTGACTATGAAAAGTTGATGGGCATCAAAACTACAGTCATCCAACAAACCGACTCCTTACAGAAGATACTGGGAGAGACCAAAACGTATCCAGAACCTAATGCAGTGCTCTTGCGGGCCCCGCAATATGTTGCTGTCGGATGTGATCTCAAGAATTTGAAAAAGCTGGAGAGCAGTCTTGAGGAGCTTGTTGGCCCTGCGCCCGCCTCTGTGCTCTGTATAGCCGAGGTGTCGCTGACATACATGGACATCGAGTCGGCCGACGCACTTCTCTCGTGGCTCCCAAAACTTGGTAAAGGTAAAGAAGAAATACCATCAGTTGTTTATTGATGAACTTGTTTCCGAGGTGAATGCGACTAATATATTTGTCATTAGATACCGAGTTTTGCCTTTTAGAGCAATTCTTCCCAGATGGACCGAATCACCCATTCGCATACACCATGATGAACCATTTCCATAAGCTTCAAGCACCGCTTCATTCGATTCACAAGTACCCAAGTCTTCGCATGCAGGAGGAGCGCTTCACCTCCAAAGGATGGCTTAGCGCCTCAGCCAGAAGCTTGTGGGAGGTTTGGAATGACAACTCCTTCCTGAACAGCACGCAGAGAATGGATCTAGACACGGTCGAGCCATTCGATGAATGGGAGGAGTTTGCCCTTTTTGCTTCACACTACTTTCTTTTGACGGCGTCCACTTCTGTCAGGGAGAGTCGCGAAAACACCGAGACGGCTCAGTGCAACAGTCTTTCAAAAGCTCCGTTAGCATTATTCTCTTATACGCCTCAGATTCAAAGACATCGAAGATTCGCTGCTGTCGTTTCAGACAGTAGTGACTCCTTGGGCGTTCACGGCGGTCTCGGAAACCAGAGTCGCATGGTTTCTACGGACGTGTATGTGGCAGGAAAGGAGATTAGCAAACCAGTCCGAAACCTACCACCTAATGGGATACCAGCACGTATGTGTCATACCATCACTACACTCCAAGATGGAAGTTGCTTGCTAGTGGGAGGGCGTACATCACCAGCTGTAGGATTGAGCGACTGTTGGATACGTCAAAACAATGTCTGGAAGTCGGCACATCCTCTTCCAAGTTCCCGCTTTCGCCATTGCGCAGTACGCATCCAAACTGAAGACAGAACCGAGCATGTTTTGGTCTATGGTGGAAAATCCAGCGAGGGGTTTACTTTGGGGGAGTGGCTGCTCTGGAATACCCAGTTGGGCTGGGAGAAACCAGAGATTCAGTGTCAGACCGATGTCCCAAGTCGGTTTGGTGCCTCAATGGTAGGGATCACCTCATCCACGGGTTTCTTGTTTGGAGGAATGTCACAAGATGGCATAGTCTTGAGTGACTTTTGGAAATGGACTATTAAAGTACGCGAAGACGGGATCAAGGTTATAGAGCTCATTGATCAAACAGCCGAGTTGCAAAGATCCACTGCTGCATTTGACTACATTGGCCGTTTTGGCGCATCGGTCACAATAATTTCTGATAATATGGTCATCATTGGCGGCCTCGGTATCTGTGGGGTTCTTCCACACGAGATGGAAATCCTGTGTTTAAATATAGCGGAATTGGTTCGGGAAGAATGCGATTCTTTGACAGTGCAATCTATCTATGCGCGAACGGAGACACCGGGTGCTCGACCGCTCCTTGTTGGTCATGTCTCTTGCAATGCCGGCATCTCCTCCACAGGTTTCATTGTGAGTGGCGGGGCAGTGTGCTTTTCATTCGGAACATTTTGGAATAATTCCATTTGGCTTCTGCAAGATGTCTCCTCCGTTAGACGTTTCGTCCAATGGGAGTTGCTAGATGAGCCCGAAGACACGAGCACGAGAAAGCCAAAACCTGCAGCAGAGGCGATGACGAAAGAACTTGCGAGTCCGAGCGAGGTCACTACTGTGCCCAGTCAGACTGTTGAGACCCCGTCTCAATTTGAGGAAATCATGGCCCGGGCACAGCCTGTGGTCATAACGGGCGCGGAACTGGGGCGTTGTACGAGCAGCTGGACGAAGGAATATTTGATACAGGCTTTAGGGGCCGATCGCCAAGTGATAGTTCATGAGGCGCATTCAGGTCACATGAACTTCCAGAAGAAGAATTTTTCATATGTCACAAAAGGCTTGAAGGTGTTTCTAGATGAGATATATCAGGGAAGCCGTCAATATCTCCGATCAATCTCAGCAGATCATCCGATGAAGAAGGCAGCAAATCTTGCCGAGGACTTTGCTGAGATTCAAGCAGATTTTCAACTTCCTCCCTCACTACAATTTGTTCGGGAACATTCGCACAGCTCTCCTCTGCGTATATCCGGGCCAGTCACTATGTGGCTTCATTACGATGTAAGACTAGTTTTACATTCTGATGGGCATTACTAACTGACGATCTGTCTTGAAATAGGTGATGGCAAACGTGTACTGCCAGATTCAGGGGCAGAAAAAGCTAATCCTATATCCGCCTTCGGATGTGCAGCACCTTCAATTACCACCCGGGGCTTCTAGTTCGGTTCTCGATGTATTCGACGCTGCGTCCGATGATAAGGTGGTGTCTATACCTAATACTTCGCTTCATGAAGCGGTGTTGAACCCGGGAGATATTCTTTTCATCCCTCCGTTGTGGCTGCACGCAGCCTCACCCACGAAAGGGGTCAGCATCGCAGTCAACGTTTTTTTCCGCAGTCTTAGTAGCGGGTATGCGATGGGCCGCGATGTATATGCGAACCGAGACCTACATGCGTACGAGAAGGGACGTTCCGACCTAGATAAAGTCACTCGAAGCTTTGACGGGGTGCCGCCTGACATGGCCAATTTCTACCTCCTGCGACTGGCGGACGAGCTCCGGGAGAAGGCACAAAAATGATGCTGAATGCGGACAACTAATATATACACAAGATGAGACAACTTGAGATGATATCAAGACGCTCGGGCCAAGTAGCCAAACTACGTACTGCATTATAGTACTGTACAGTATAGCCAAGACGGAAGAGTGGGGACTGGCGTGGCGAATCAGGAGAGGGCCAACCCCGCTCAGCATCGAGACGCGATGACGAAGACGACCAGAATACGATTCCAAGGCTACGATCTATATATTATATAGATACATTTATACTGCCATGCGGAAACTTTGCGACGCCATCCTTTGTGTGGATGCGGGGACAGGCAGTAAAGTAACCCTTTGCGAGGCAGTATGATGTCTTTTGCCGGAGTATCACAATCCTATCTATGCCGCACCATGCACAATTACTTGCTACACGTATCTCGGGTGTGTGCTGGTTCTGGTTGAGCCAGAGAACAAACGGCCTTGGATATTTTCAAATTTGCAGTGGTCGGAAGGCGATCCCATCCACCCCCTAGGACGTACTACTACAATATCAATACGTACAATAACAAATACCCCGCACGTTTCAGCCTTCTTTCGCCTTCTAACGTTTGCGGTCAAACAACAACACCGGCAGCCAATAAAATCAAATAACAACAGCAACAACAATCCAGCCAGAGGAAGATACAACGTGCAGTAGGGTTGGGTTATTTTCCGCTCCAATAAGAGCCAAAACAGGGAACAGCGCAACAACGCTGCACCCTCCTTGATGACGGCCATGACGCACATGAGTGGTCGGAAGCGGGCTTAGCGCGCCCGGCGAGTGCGCTAGGCCCATTATTGGCTGCGGCTGGCGCTGGCGGCTCCACCTCCTCCCACTGGGCTGGCCTCGACTCTATCTGATACGAAGTAGTTATGTACCCAGTGTCTCGGTGTGTATCTTGTATATGGCACATAGATTCGAGTGATTAAAACTACACAACCAAGCCGAACTGGCTGGTAGGCCAGCAGGAATGTCTTCGCCCCGAACCGAGACACAAAAAATGCTGTGCGACCAGCACCAACGCATGCAGAGCATCCTGGCATGCCAGGAGACGTCCAGAGGAACGCAAGTCACGCTTATCGTTATCGCGCCCCACCGGCCAGCTCTAGTGCGGGCTAGTGCTTGGAGCGTGCGTGCTGGTTACCCACCCCCGCCAGCGCTATGGGAGAAGGGCCCCATCTGCCTTCCCATCCTAATGATCCCTCCTCCCATCCTCATCGTTACCTTCACATCGCCTGCTTTCTGTCCTGTTGAGGCACGCCAGACACACAATTGCGCTCAATCTCCGATCCTGTAAGTTCAATCGCTCTGGCATCGCCTTCGTGCCTTTGCTCTTCCTCCCGTGTTTCCGCCCCTCCCCGCCATCCTCGTCCTGATGCTAATCGAGCAATCAGCAGAGTTCTCTTACCGTTATTATCGCCTGGGAAGCAGACATTTGTCGTCTGTCTACCATTGCTATTCCTCCTTGCGCTTCTGACAGATGATGTGATCGCTTTGGTTTTAGGCGGTTACACTCGACGACGCGTATTTGCTTGTCCACTCTTGCGTTGCGAGAGCGTTGCGAGAGCCTTTTGATAAACCGCATTGAACCAAGAGGACAGGCATATATTTTTTTTTATCTCTGTCAATATGGCAACGGTGGTTGTGCAGCAGCAGTCAATTAGACACTCCGCTACACCACCACCCGCCTCCCCAGCGCTCAGTCTGAATGTCCGCCCTCGCACCCCCACCAGCATCCCTAATAAACATATCCCAAATTGTCCGCCTGGCTCCGTACCACAGCTTACCTCGGCTCCGAGTGCTGCCGGTACATCTTTGACCTCGTTGCTGTACCCGCCCGACCGCTTCAGAAAGCTGTCAAAAACGCCGCCTGTCTACTCCATTGATTCCGACACCCTGGTTGCTGCGCTTGACCATTTGGCGACCCAAGCTTTGCCAGATGCAAAACAGGTCTTCCCCTGGCTGCATGGCCTGCACCCAGACAATGTAATGCAATCTGCCTTCTTCGTCAACCGCAAACGATCACTGCGCCGCCTTCCCAGGTGCCTGCGTTCCATCACTTTGATCAGTTTGGACGATGACCTGACCAAGTCACGCCTTCGGGGCGCAGTCACTCTCGGTGAAGTTCTTGCCCCCTCTGGTTACGATTTTATTGATGCGGACCCCCCGGATGGCTTCTCCGTGCGCAATTTCCAGATCCAAACAGCCAAAATGGCCGCTCTATCAGACATTATCATCTATTCCAAGAAAGGTGCCAGTCACTCTCAGTTGCTAGATGCTGCTGAAAGGTTGGCAATCGCGCAGCAGAATTGGCGCATGAAGAATGACCCTGCACAAGAGACGCCTCTGTTTAATACATTTGTGCTGTCGGGTAAGTGAAATCATGTCCGCACCATGCCTCAACCGAAACTAATAATATCCTAGACTGCTTTGAAGACGTCGAGGGAAAACATGCCCAACTAGTTGCTGTGGACTCTGATGGCCATCTCACAAATAACGTTATGGACTTTTGTATGGCTCTCCATTCTCCGTCTTGTGCTGACATCATCTAACTGTGTCGCAGTTCAATGGGAACGCATAGAAATGTGCAATATGTCCAAGGCCTCGGAGATCAGTAAAGGGGTCTGGCTCGGCCCCAGCCCTGATTTACTGGCGAGTACAGATGAGCAAGACAGTCTGGATATCGATCAATTCGACGTTCTCATAGAAGCAAATGACCTGGCTTCCATCCCCGGTCCTCGGTATCTTGAAAGAGTACACAAAGACCTTACCAGCAACCCAGTGGAAACGCAATTGATTCAATTCCCCTCTTCTGGAAGTATCGTACCGCAGCCCGACACCAGCACCGATGTCGAAGATTTCATCACCACTATTCGTTGGATGTATTACCTCACTCATCCAGAGGATCACGAACCCGAGGCTGATGTTGATGACGATATTTCAATGGATTCTGCACCAAAATGCACTCACAAAATCCTGATTCACTGTGCAGACGGCTATACTGAGAGCACATTGTTGGCAGTCGCCTATTATATTTTCGCAGAGGGGGTTCCGCTGCACGAAGCATGGCTGAAACTGCACTGCGAAAAGGGACGTAACTTCTTCGCGTATCCTTCCGATGTTGTATTTTTACGTGGAATCCAGCACCGGCTGCTTCAAGAAAGCCCAGCTGCCCGTGCTTTGAACTTGTCTCAGATCCTAGAGCCAGCATGGTTGGAAGGAATGGACGGGTCACTTCCAAGCCGTATACTTCCGTATATGTACTTGGGAAATCTCTCTCATGCAAATAACCCAGAACTCCTACGGTGTCTTGGTATCAGACGCGTTCTCAGCATCGGGGAAAGTGTTTCGTGGAGTGAACAAGATTTTGATGACTGGGGTGAAGATAACCTAATGTTCATCAGCCAAGTTCAGGATAACGGGGTGGACTCATTAACTCAGGAGTTTGATAGGTGTCTAAAGTTTATTAGTAAGTCAATTTACCCATGTTCTCTACCCTAGGACGACTTACTGATGGAGGATGCTCCTATACAGAAAAGGGCAAATTAGACGGTTCTGCCACTTTGGTTCATTGTCGCGTTGGCGTTTCAAGGTCGGCCACTATTTGTATAGCTGAAGTCATGGCGTCTCTGGGGCTCTCATTTTCGCGAGCATAGTAAGTCTGTCGTCTATGACTGGTTGTATCTGAATTCTAACTTTCTCGCAGCTGCTTTGTCCGGGCTAGACGGCTGAATGTGATCATCCAGCCGCATCTCCGGTTTGTGTAAGAACATTTTCCTTGTCGATTTTAAAGGATTTCGCTAATCGATAACAGTTATGAGCTTCTCAAATGGGACGAAGTGCAGCAACAAAAGAGAAAAGTGCCACAAAAACGCGAGTTGGAATGGGCATCCGTTGCTCGAGAGATTGCTCTCATGAATAAACCATATTCAAGACAGTAATAAATCGAGGCCTGCCATTTATGCTGTTTGACTACGACCCTTCTCGACCTCTGAATGATGTCTCCCAACAGAAATCATATATAATATTTCTACGCCCCATCATTGATGATGTTTTACGACCGACGATGTTTATGTGCAATAAAACGGTAACTTGGAATGTTACACTTTTTACGCTTGACGGGATGATGACTTGAAATGAATGGATGGGTAATGGTGGAGTTTGTTTGATTTTTTTAAGTGAAGGTTTGGGTTTGTGATGATCTACTTTGAATGTCTGATTCAACTGGGTTCTATTTTTTGCATGTGATATTTGTGATCTTTCAGGTGCATATTTTTCTTTCTTTCTTTCTTTCCACTTTTAATTCATGTCTGCTATATCTATTGTTGATCTTCATCTGCGTATGAGCCGTCTCTTATTGTGTTTAGTTTTGTCGTATTACCGAGTCAACATCATGCTGAATTCATTTCCTGATTGTCCTTCAGTTTGAAAAGGAAGAAAGAAACCTCCCCTTAAGCTCGCATATGACTAGCATCTTTCAAAAACCCGATACAAGCCCTTGAGGTCAGCCACCTCGACTACAGCATCAAGCAATGCACTAGTAGCAACAAGCCTGGACCGAATACCGGGGAACAGCACATGCTCTAGCATTTGTACAAGCTGCGCGCGGCGACTAGATATACTTTCATCCTCAACCACTACTGTTGCTGCTGCTGTCGAATCTGTTTTTTCAGCGGGTGGTGGTGGCGGCGGCGTAGGCAGTTGTTCTGGCGTATAAAAAGCAGCAAGCTCACGCAAAAAAGTGCGGAAACAGTCTTCCTCGCTGCTCCAGTCCACGTACGGCCCTAGTCTGAGAAGGAACCGCGGAAGTTTGGCTAGAGAGGGCACGTATCCCTTGAGAAGAAGTGGGATACTCAGCAATTCGCCGTCTTCGGTGACTTCCATTGAGAAATATTCATCGAGCATGTCGCGCCGTTCGATGAGGGTTTGGGAGACTAGTTCGGGCGCTTTGGAGAGAATTTTTTCTGCTACTGCCTCTCCCTCTCCGTCGTTATCTGTTGAGAGTGACCCTTGTGGTTGCTCATTTTCTCGTTCAATTTCTACACCAAGTCGCATCAACTCGACTAGCTTTGGCGGTGGGTCAAGCTTTATAACGCCAAAGTTGCCAAAGTCGGTTAATCCGATCTGGTAGAAGAACTCATTTAGGACCATTCCGTAGTCAACTAGGTATAGTTTAACGCCGGATTGGAGAGCAACGATACGGCGGCGCTCGTCGACGAGGCCGACGTATGAATGGCTGGAGAACAGCTCGGTTAGTCCGTTGTGCATATCGGAGCGTACGCCCGCGCGTAGTCGTTTGACAGAAGTAAGACCGATGCGAAGGGCCTCTCGGTCCGTCGTCTCGTAGTGTAATCCATCATCAACTTCGTCTTGTTGTTGTTCGCCCGGGTCGAGTTCGCTGACTGCCGGTTCATCGCCGCCAATGGACTGGCGACTCGGAGTGAGTGTGGGAAGCATAGATGTAATCTTGCGCATGCGCGAGTCTGTTCGTACGAGGCTGTTCTCGTACGTTTTCTGGCTAGGTGATACGCCCACCTTACGAACTGGGGTGTGAGGCGTATCAGCAGTCTGTTGCGGTTGCTGAGGTACGCCTGGTAGGAGAGTCTGAGTCATAAATGTCCTACTGGCGTCGACCTGTGCCAGTTGCGACCTGATCTCGCTACATATAGACTCGATTATTTCGTCTTCGTTGAGAAAATTCACTTCTCGTTTTGTTGGATGAACGTTGACATCGACTCGGTTCGGTTCAATCTCAAGATTAATATACGCGAACGGATGTCCGCCTTTGGGAAGAAATGTAGAATATGTCAGTTCCAGTGCTTTCTTAAGAGCAGAAGATTCGACGGAGCGGTGATTAATGAACAGCAAAATCACTGTTCTTTTCACATGGTAGTTGGCATTAGTTACGAGCCCGGACACTTTGAATCCTAATCGTTTCGTGTCTTCAATGTGGAAATCAACCAGTTCGTTCGCCACTGCACTTCCATGGATCTGCCGAACTCGGTCGATAGTAGATGAATTAGATGCTGTCGATATGCTGACTCCTGAATCGCCATATTTCTTACAAGAAAAGGCGACCCCGGAGCAGTGAACCGCATATCGTCCAACAATATCAAGGATCTTTGCATATTCTTCGCTGGGGGAGCGAAACGCTCGACGTCGTGTCGGTACATTGTAGAAAAGGTCTTCAACCTTTGCTTTACATCAGTGTTTATGAACTCGTAGCTTCATCCACAGCTTACAGTTATCTGAGTCCCGCCACGCCCGGCCGTCGGCTTTGGCTTAGCATCCTGGCCAGGCTTGGCTGGAACAAGTTTTCCATCACTATATTGCGCTCTCCAGGCGCAGCTCGAGTTTGCCGTTTTTGTTGTGACTGTGAGATGCGCAATATGACTGATACTGGCCAGCGCCTCGCCGCGGAATCCGTAAGTGCCAATGGACGTTAGATCTTCGAATTCCTTCAATTTGGATGTGGTGAATCTTTCACACAGAATTGGGAGATCGTCCATCTGAATTTCGGTTTTATAAGCATTATGTACATTTTTCAAAGGTCAGATACTCACATCGATTCCATGGCCATTATCAGTAATTTGAAGAAGCTTGAGACCGCCATCTTTGACGAGGATCTCAATTGACGTCGATCCAGCATCAACCGAATTTTCGATGAGCTCTTTCAGCGCATGCATCGGAGCAACAATGATCTCGCCGGCGGCGATTTTGTTGACAACATCGGGATCCAGAGCCTACAGCTACTAGTGAGTATGCGCTGCCAAAGACACTCTATTCATGGGAATCCCCATTTACCCTGATGCGGCGCGTCTGGTTTGGAGAAATATCTGCCTCAGAAGCTGTACGTTTGGTGCCGCGAGGCTCTTGACTGTCTGTTTCCATAGCATCGTCCATCGTTCAGTCCGTGGTTGCCTTACGGGTCCCTAGCTTCGTATAGCCTGTGAGACGGTCCAGGACGCCAGAAACGCGATGCGACAGCCCGGATATTTCGTATTTCCAGCGGTATGAAATTTGCAAAAGTGTCCCGTCAATTTCAGAGAGGAAATGGACCCGTCGATATTAGACAGGCACGCAACGCAGCCCACGTGTTATTGGCCGGCATCGACAACAATGCGAGGATGACTTGTTGATGGGATGAAATTAACGAGGGTGGAGCCGCGTCCAGGCGAACCGTAATCATTTAGTCTGTGAGCGCCTTCCCCATCGCCGCAGCCAAGACCGCCAGCCTCAACCCCCCACTGCAGCTGCAACATTGCGCCGTCAGCACGCCGAACGAACACTACAGTATAGTTAATGGCCGAAATCACACGCCGTGTCCTATTTATTTTCCTCATGGGTCCCTGATACTCTGGCGCGCCTCCTGCTGCTCTGCAGCTCACCCTCATGTAGCCCACCATGCCCCTCGCTCGAAGGGTTATCGACGTGGATACCGAACTAGGAAAGAAATTCGACGACTCTTACGAGAAGGTTGGCTTGTTCAAACCTAGGAGACCTTCGTTCACATTTCCATGGAGAGGGCTTCGGCGCAGGCGCAGGGTGCTGCTGTTCCTTGTTGGCGCCTATCTGCTTTATCTATTCTTCAAAAATA
Source organism: Talaromyces islandicus (assembly GCA_000985935.1). NCBI lineage: Eukaryota > Fungi > Ascomycota > Eurotiomycetes > Eurotiales > Trichocomaceae > Talaromyces > Talaromyces islandicus. Next base: position 4,180,464 of record CVMT01000001.1, on the reverse strand, counting down.
TGCCCACCGACCTGCGACCTGCTGTCGAACGATACAATCCCAGATTTGCAAAGCCAAGACCCGTCCAACCTCCTATAGATGAGGACGCTGCATCTCCAGCTGATAAGGACGAGGAATATGACGGCCCGCTGCGGCTTCCTAAGCTTTCGAAATCAATGTACCATGCTCGCGCTGTCACCAAGGGAACCGACAATTCGGTGCTCTTTGCAGCCGGCGATCTTTCTAGCGTGTCTGACCTGATCCCTCTTGCGTGTGAGATGGCACGATACCGAGCAAATTCAGTGCACTTTGCGTTGATGGGGCGAGACGACGTGTCAATCGAAGGCATCCAGCGTGTCAACGGCGTCAGTGACGGAGACTGTCCTGTTTTCTGGCATGACGCTCGCCTTGACCGCTCCTCTTCGTCTTCAGAGGGGCGTCTCGAAGACGGGGTGTTTTTTGGGGTGGATTATATTATTTCCTTCTTGGGACCAAAGGTCATAATAGCGCATGATGATGCATTTGAGGAAAATTATTTCCGCGTCGGGATTGTAGACAGCGCAGGCTGGAGGGGTATCCCCCTTGTTAGTTTGCCGACAAAGGCTTTGAGTGTCATGTGGATTTCACGGCTGGACTGCAGTTCCCTTCAAGGTATGTGTGCTGTACGCCTACCCTGGACGTTGCTAACATCTCCATTTAGCATGGAACAACATACACGTGGACATGCTGGTTCATGCCCCTCCCAACTCTTCTGGATCTTTGAAAAGACTCCTTGATTCTCTCCAACAAGCGGATTACCTTGGCTTGAGGCCATCATTGACAATTGAATTGCCCTCGCAACCTGATCCGCATTTACTTGATTACCTCCACGGAATATCCTCCGATGCAAACTTCCCACTCTCTGTTACGCTTCGTCGTCGTGTATCATACAATCCGACGCCAGAACAGTCTGCTATCCGCACAGTGGAGGCATTTTATCCCAGCGACCTAATTGGTTCTCACCTACTTTTTCTTTCACCACAGGCGGAACTCTCTCCCTCATTTTATCACTATCTAAAATATACCACATTAAGATACCGACATTCCGCGGACTCCGTGAATCAGTCATCTCATCTCCTTGGTGTATCCTTGGAACTTCCGGCTCGAAATCCCACCGATGACACACTCGTTTCTACCCAGTCTATCTCTGACGTGCCATTTTTTAGATGGCAAGTTCCAAACAGCAACGCCGCGTTGTACTTTGGAGAGAAGTGGGCCGAATTGCACAAATTCGTGGCAAATCGGTTAGCTGTCTCTGGATCCCAATTTACCGAACGAAATAAGTTCATATCTAAGAAATATCCATCTGTCATGGAGGATCTTCTTGAAATTATGCGAGCTAAGGGCTATTACATTCTATATCCCTCGTTCCCAGTGACCCAAGGCTATTCGTTAGCCACAATTCACAACGACCTCTATCAACTTCCTGAAGAATTCCAGCTTCAAAACGTGCTTTCTAACAAAAAGGGGGAAACCTCTCTTGAAGACCTCGAAAATGACCCGGACGAAGATCCTGTTGTGGATTTGGGGTCTATCGAGAGGCCTTTGTCCCGTCACACAACCATCAATCCGCTTCTTCAAAGGCTACCCCTCCAGGTACCGGAACTTGACTCTCTGCCGCTTTTTACCTTCCAAGGCGGTTTTGTATCTCCGGAAGACTTTGAGAGCGATGCGAAGAAATTTGCAAGCGAGTTCAGTACAATTATCGGTGGGTGTGGTGATATCCCTGCCGAAATTCAACGTGAGGAAACGTTTTCTATTGATGATATTTTCTGCTTGGGCGAAGACTACATGTAGTTTACTTGGCTGGTTCCATATTGATAGCCTTTCGCGCAACATGAATATTTCAAAAAAAAAAGTTACATTATTTCAGGATGCAGCGTAGTCGTAGTTGAAATTTGTAACTAATTCACATTTTTGTATATTTAATCACGTGATTTGAATTCCATAAAAGTACTAGTGCACTCGTGACCTGGTCGCGAGCTCGAGGTAGAGCTCCACAGCGGCGACAGCATCAACGACGCAAGCTCCCAGGTGCCTTGGTTCACCACACCCATCCTTTTTCCACATTTCTCCGCTGCCCAGCTCCCCGTTGGCACACACCAAATTGGCGACAACCCATCTTCACCTGCTCTTCCGTCTCTCGCTATCTTTCTCTTTTTATACCGAACCCAGATTTAGACTGGCCCCCGAGGCTCACGCGAATGGCGAAAGACGGCCAGCGGTCAGCCGCTTCTGAGAAGGGCAAGGGCAAAGTTGACGATGTCCGGGATTTGAATGGACAGAAAAAAGATACAAAGGACGACAAGATCTCCAAGAATGGCACAAAGGCTGGCAAGGACGATGAAGTTGAAGAAGGTTAGTAAGCCGTTCGCAGTGTGCTTCGGCGAACTGCTCTCATCTTCCACCAACCTTTTGCATTATGTGTGCGCTAAAACATCTCGTCGCTTTTATAGAGGAACTCAGTGAAGAGGACCAGGGTCTGAAGAATGAACTTGAGATGCTCGTGGAGCGACTAAAGGTAACGCTGTGTGACAACCGGTCAGTAGCCCGTGCTAATCGTATGGAAACACCAGGAACCGGACACATCCCTTTATCGCGCTGCGTTGGACGCTATCAAGAATTTCATAAAAACATCGACTTCGTCAATGACGGCTGTTCCGAAGCCTCTGAAGTTTCTTCGGCCACACTATGATGAACTCACAGAGCTGTACGAGAAGTGGGCTGCGGGTGCCGACAAGGTGGGTACGACTGTCTAATACTTCAGTATCATGCTAAATTGTCTTTTTTAGGACTCTCTCGCAGACACGCTTTCGGTTCTTGGAATGACATATGGTGTGGAGGATAAGTTTGAAACGCTCAAATACCGCCTCTTGGCCAAATCTTCCGAGGAGGACCTTGGTTCTTGGGGCCACGAATATGTGCGACATCTTGCGTTAGAAATCGGACAAGAATACCAAAACCGACTGGTGGAGGATAAGAGCTGTGAAGATCTTGTGGAGCTGGCTTTATCTCTCGTGCCTTACTTTCTCACACACAACGCTGAAGCCGACGCTGTCGATTTGCTCAGCGAGCTGGAAATGATCGAGGAAGTTTCGAAATTCGTTGACGAAAACACATACCAGAGAGTGTGTCTGTACATGGTTAGCATGGTCAACCTGCTTACCTACCCGGAAGACCACCAGTTTCTCCGTACTGCCCACGATATCTACGTTCGATACAACAAACTCACACAGGCCATCGTCATTGCTATCCGTCTCAACGATATCGACCTCATCAAGAGCGACTTTGCTGTTACAGAGGACAAAGCGGTCAAAAAACAGATGGCTTTCCTGGTTGCTCGACAGCAGATCTGGTTGGACTTGCCCGAAGATGAAGATGACGAGGAGTTGGCCGATTGTCTGAATAATACCCAGATTTCTACTCATTTCAAGGCTCTTGCTAAGGAATTGAACATCCTTGACCCCAAGATGCCAGAGGACATCTACAAAACACACCTGGAGAGCAGCAGAGGTGCTGGCCTGACCAATGTGGACTCCGCACGACACAACTTGGCCAGTGCGTTTGTCAATTCCTTTGCGAACGCTGGCTATGGAAGTGATAAGATGATGCTGGTTGATGGTGACAAAGGATCCTGGGTTTGGAAGACCAAAGACGATGGTATGCTCTCCACGACGGCCTCGCTGGGTATGCTATTGCACCGAGACGTCGACGGTGGTTTGGATAAAATCGACAAATTCACCTACGCCCAGGAGGATCAGATCAAGGCAGGTGCTTTACTGGCTATTGGTATTCTCAATTCTGGAGTAAGACTTGACTCGGACCCCGCCATGGCTCTTCTTAGCGATCCGGACAACATTGAAAACAAAAGTATACCAATGAGAGTTGCCTCTATCATGGGTCTTGGTCTATCCTATGCCGGATCCAACAAAGAGGAGCTTTTGGAGGCACTTCTACCTATTGTGGAAGATGTTTCTTTGGATATGCAGCTGTCCGCCATGGCTGCTGTTGCCTTGGGTCTAATTTTTGTTGGCTCTTCTAATCATCAAGTTTCGGAAGCAATTGCCACGACGCTCATGGATGAGGAACGACAAAAGCAACTCAAGGACAAGTGGACAAGGTTTATGGCCCTTGGCTTGGCCCTTCTCTACTTTGGACGACAAGAAGAGGTCGATGTTATCTTGGACATCCTGAAGGCTGTTGATCATCCTATGGCCAAACCCACAGCTGTACTTGCTTCAGTTTGCGCGTGGGCCGGCACTGGTACCGTTCTCAAAATCCAAGAACTTCTCCACATCTGCAACGAATACATTGAGGACGAGGAGAAGAAGGGAGACGAGCTGGTACAGTCATACGCCGTTCTCGGACTGTCTCTTATTGCAATGGGCGAAGATGTTGGTCAAGATATGATTATGCGACAGTTTGGACATTTGATGCATTATGGTGCAAGTAATATTCGCAAGGCCGTCCCTCTTGCCATGGGACTCGTCAGTCCTAGCAATCCGCAAATGAAAGTCTACGATACATTGTCGCGCTACAGCCACGACAACGACAATGATGTTGCTATCAACGCCATCTTTGCTATGGGCTTGACAGGTGCCGGTACCAACAATGCTCGTCTGGCACAGCTGTTGAGGCAGCTTGCCAGCTACTACCACCGTGATCAGAATTCTCTCTTCATGGTCCGCATTGCTCAGGGTTTGCTGCACATGGGCAAGGGCACTGTTTCAGTTAACCCATTCCATACGGATCGCCAAGTTTTGTCGCGAGTGGCCGCTGCAGGGTTACTCACTGTTTTGACGGCAATGATTGACGCAAAACAATTTATCCTCGCCGAACATCACTACCTTCTCTACTTCCTCATTACAGCTATGCACCCTCGCTTCCTTATTACTCTTGATGAGAACCTGCAGCCTCTGACCGTCAATGTGCGCGTTGGTCAGGCGGTGGATGTTGTTGGCCAAGCTGGCCGTCCCAAGACTATCACAGGATGGCAAACCCAAAGCACACCTGTGCTTCTCAGCTACGGAGAGAGAGCTGAGCTGGAAGATGAGCAATATATTCCTCTCAGCAGCACATTGGAAGGACTTGTTATCTTACGCAAGGTGAGTTTACCCCGCATCTGATGGCATGCGATGAATGCTAACTTAATATGCAGAACCCCGAATGGGAGGAGAGTTCGACGTAGATGCGCACAGTATAACTAGCCTGTGCTCTGGATTGTGACATCTGTGGCCACTTCTCATTTTGTGACCGGATCTTGTTCGGAGGACTGACTATTTTGCATCTGGGGTATATGATGGCTGGGCCCTGTAGGCCTAGTTCTTTTAATCTTTACGCCGAGTATAGACTATAGTCTTGAAACATTGTATGCATAAAGAAATCGAACTCGTATCGTTTATGTATGAAATAAATACTCCGTAATACATGTAAACAAAGTCAACTGACCGCGGGGCTCAAAACGGAAGCTAGGGCTTAGGGCAGCAACTTTTTTTTTCTCCTCGCCGAAACGTCATAACTGCCCGACAGTCTCGAAACAAATTCTGTTCAGTTGCCCTGGCGGAGGAAGACAGGCGTCGTTTGTTTATAATCAGACATTCTCTTTCACGGGTTTCAAAATGAAGCTTGACGCCAAGTCAATGCGATATCTCACCGCAGAGGACTTTCGCGTCCTTGCAGGTGTATGTCTTCCACATCCTCTTGATCGCTATTTGAATCGATTGATTTGACAGTTAACAAGAATTTTCGCTTAGGTTGAAGCCGGAAGTCGAAATCACGAAGTAGTTCCAACACCATTGATAGTTCAGCTATCCGGTTTAAGAGGTGGCAGCGGGGTTCACAAGAGCATCTCGAACTTGGCAAAGATCAACCTCATCGCCAAGGTGAAGAATGCAAAATGTAAGTGATGGGGAGAACTCTTGTTCTTGGATCTATATGGCGAAGAGGGGCTTTGACGCTAATTTTCTCTACCTCTTCTGTGATCTAGACGACGGATATCGGTTAACGTACGGCGGGCTGGATTATCTCGCACTCAACACACACCAAAAGCAGAAGAGCATCTACTCAGTCGGAAACCAGATTGGAGTTGGGAAGGAATCGGATATCATCGTCGTTGCAGCATCAGACGGGTCGCAGCGCATTTTGAAAATCCATCGCCTTGGTCGCATTTCCTTTCGAACCGTGAAGACGAATCGAGATTACCTCCGCAACCGCAGCACAGGATCATGGATGTACATGTCACGACTGGCAGCAGTCAAGGAGTTCACATTTATGAAAGCGCTTCGGGACAATGGATTTCCAGTGCCTGAGCCAATTGCGCAAAACAGACATACCATTGTTATGAGTCTGATCGACGCGTTCCCGCTCCGACAAATATCTACTGTTGGAAAACCAGCCCTTCTCTATGCAGAGTTAATGGCAATGATCATGAAACTGGCGCGATATGGGCTAATTCATGGTGACTTCAACGAATTCAACATCCTGATTAAGGAAGAACAAGATCCAGAGGCAAAGGGCAAAGCGCCTGCAAATGCTGAGAATAACAATGATGATGTTCGGCTGGTCCCGATTCTCATTGATTTCCCACAGATGGTGTCGATTGACCATGCGAATGCAGAGATGTATTTTGACCGAGACGTGAATTGCATCAAGAGATACTTTCAACGACGATACCACTTTACGAGTGATGAACCAGGACCTTTCTTTGCGGATGCTAAGAAGCAACTAAAGTCCAATCCTGGCAAGAGATTGGATGTGGAGGTGGAAGCATCTGGATTCTCAAGGAAAATGGCTCGGGAATTGGAGAAATATATGAAAGAAGTTGGCGTTGATGGCGACGCTGGAAACGAGGAACGCAAGGACTCTAATGAAGAAGATGACGAGGATGAGGACGAGGATGATTATAATTCTAGTGACGAAGACGGTGACAGTCACAAAAGACAGCAAGAGGAGGGCTCACAGGACCAAGATGTGGAGTCGGACACGCATAAATTAAGGGAACTAAAAATATCGGATTCGGGATAGGGGATTTTAGGACAATTTCAAGAGTGTAGCTAGGGCCTTGTATTTCAATGTATATGATTCTGCTCTTGAATTATTATCTTGCCTATTCAATATTTTGTCTTCAGCGCTATTTTAAAAGATCTCGTGTCTTCGAGCAATCGAGAACAACCTTTAAATTTGAATCGATGTTCAACAGAGACTTTTTTTTTTTTTTTTTTTTTTCAGCAAACCATCACAATCGACCCATCAATCGTCTATGGCAACAGAGAGACTCAATAACTAATATGTCCAAAATCGAAGAGAGAATTATCTTGTACGGCATCCGACGCGGCCATTAGCGCAGGTTTAACCACCAGCGAACTTGGCCCGAACAGCCGTCTCGGAATCTTAATGAAAAACATCAGACCGCACGTCTTTTTCCATTCCATGCTCCATAAGTTCAATTGATCGCTTGCGAACATTTGAATTCGAAATGGTGCGAGCCAAGCCCATCGGCTATAGCCGATTTAGATGGAACAAGCCTTTGCCATACCATGAACGAAAACAGATATTTCTGTATGTGCCGATTAGATCCAATGGAGTCCCCTTTGCGCGCAATCCGACTATCCACAAAAGACAAGAGGGTGAAAAAGACAGCAACTGACAAGATTCTTCAAAATTAGTCCCGAGTTCGTTATAGCTCTGATCCGCACTCCTCATCTTCCGCCTCGTTTCGCCCAGTTCTACGTCCCCCTCGAGTTTAACAAATTGGACATGCGCGATTACATGAAACGAGTATACGGGGTCGATGTCCTCACTATCCGAAGCTTTGTCGAGCAACAAAAAGTTACGCGAGAACGCAAATTTGGCAGGCCTGGTTATGGGCCGCTGCGCCGACCCAAATCCAAGAAGAAGATGACGATCGAGATGACACAGCCTTTTGTGTGGCCAGAGCCTCCAAAGTCAGATGAGGAGTATGCGATCCTGTTCCAAGTCCTTTTTATTCAATTTATTCGGGGAGACATGGTTTTACTGACTTGTTTTTTAATGGCAGTTGGAATAAGAAGGAATTTTATGATTCTGAGAAGTACACCTCAGAATTGCAAAAGGAATTCAGTGGTCAAAACGCCACAGAGGCGCCCGAATCTACACGTGAATCTTACAAAAAACAAGCAAAGGATCTTTTGGAAGGAAAGGCAGCGTGGAGACCGACATGGCAAGCACTAGGACTTCAATACGACCGGGCAGCTTTAAAGAAATTCGCTGTCAAGAAAGGATCTGAAGCCGGCACCAAACCTGCTGCCACTGTTGACGCTACTGCTACTTCTCCGACAGCATCTCTATCAAATGATTCGACTTCTCCAAAGGATTCTCCTTCGACACACTCATGATTTCATTCCGTTTTATTTTGTTTTGCTTGTCATTTTATAATCATCCTTGCTGGCGTACCTACGACTTTTCAGGCTGTACTATTATGTACTTCATACTCTACCAGTCAAACAATGTAAAATAAACCGTTCATCTTGTTATCATTGATCTAGATGTTAGAAGAAAACATTGGATTTATAAAAACAAAGTTTATTCAATGTGTGGCTAGTAAGATACAGAAAAACCATAAAACTATGTAAATGAACAATCAAACGGAACCAAACGCGCAAACTCTCGAAATGCTAGTCATTTATACGTTTCTTGCTAGATATTAACGATTAATGTAATCAAAATGAATGGGGGGGAAAGCTGCAAATGTGTTATAGTCTGCTTTCGAACATGTTCGCTTGATGTTGTCCCGGGAAATGTGCTTGAGGCCAGACAACTCGGAGAGCTTCCCAGATATGCCTAAATACGTCAGTATCAGATCAAGTATATTTCTCAAGGAAACGTAAATAGGACATACTTCACATAAACTATTTCAAGGCCATCCTTGACCTCTTGCGGCACGTCCTTGACGTCCTTGCGATTGGCGTGCGGCAGTAGAACCACCTTTACTCCAGCACGCAAAGCGCCTATGAGTTTCTCCTTGATGCCACCTACTGGCATGACTCTCCCACGAAGAGAAATTTCGCCAGTCATTGCGATCTGGGGAGGTACAGCTTTTCCGGAAAATAGAGAAATCAAGGCCAGCGTATGAGCGAGGCCGGCAGAAGGTCCGTCTTTGGGAATAGCACCAGAGGGGCAGTGAACGTGCAAACTGCGGTTCTTCATGATATCCTCGTTAGGGTCATGGGATAGACCCAAATCGAAAGAATGAGCCTTGACCCATGTCAATGCTACTTCAACGGATTCTTTGAGAACATCCCCAAGCTTGCCGGTAAGCTGCACACGACCATTACCAGGCATGTCTGCTACCTCAATGAAGAGGATGCTTCCCTGGCCACCAGTAGAGTATGCTACAAGACCGGTCACAATGCCTGGGCGAGAGGTTGTCTCCGCTATTTCCTCATCAAAGCGTTCTATGCCAAGAATGTCCTCAAGGTCATCAGTGGACACAGTCGGATTGTATGACTCGATATTGGTTGTCTCTTTGGCATCGGCATACTGCACCGCCTTGTACCGACAGACAGAGCCAATCTCACGCTCCAGATTCCGAACACCAGATTCACGGGTATAAGAAGTGATGATCTTCTCAAGAACCTCGTCAGAGAGCTCAACGTTACCATCAGACAAGCCGTTGGACCGGACTTGCTTAGGGACGAGATGCTGTCTAGCAATGTGTCGCTTCTCCACAGTGGTGTAGCCAGCAAGTGAAATGGTCTCCATTCGGTCCAGTAAAGGTGCCGGGATAGTGTCCAGCGAGTTGGCAGTAGCAATGAACAAGACCTTGCTCAAATCGATTGGAAGATTTATATAGTGATCTGAGAAGCTGTGGTTCTGCTCAGGATCCAATACTTCGAGCATTGCTGCTGATGGGTCTCCATGGAAATTAGATCCTCCGACTTTATCAATCTCATCGAGAAGGAATACAGGATTGGCGACGCCGACTTTCTTTAGGCCGTTGACAATAAGACCGGGCATTGCAGCAACATAAGTCCGGCGATGACCCCGGATCTCGGCTTCATCTCTAACGCCACCCAGAGAGATGCGGTGGAATTTGCGCCCCAGGGAAGCAGCCACAGACTTGGCTAAACTCGTTTTACCAGTTCCTGGTGGTCCAACTAACAGCAGGATTGGTGACTTGTCAATCATCCGCTTAGCCTTCAAGACTTGAAGCTTCGTCTCTAGACCCTCCTTTTCGTTATGGGTCATAGGGGTGCTCTCGCTCTCCTCTTTCTCCGGTGTGCTAAGCTTGCCCGAGATCTCGGAGATCTCACGGTCAACATCGACATTCACGGACTGCTTCAATTTTAAGACTGCAAGGTACTCCAGCAGGCGCTTCTTGATTTTTTCCAGGCCATAATGATCATCGTCTAGCTGTTTCCTGGCACGCTGCAAAGTATCGCTTCCAAGCTGGTCTTCCGTCACTTTGGTCCATGGAATGTCCGCCAAATTCTCCAGATAAGTACGGCAAACACCATATTCCGCATTCACAGGGTTCATCTTGCGGAGCCGCTTCAGCTCGCGGTCGGCGACTTTACGGGCTTCAGGGCTGAGTTGTGCTTCATCGAGTCTTTGTTGGAGTTCATCGACCTCAGAGACCTCCTTGTCATCCTCATTTCCGCCCCCCGGGTTATTAGAAGGGAACCCATTCATGGTCCGCCGCGCCAACCGAGGGTCCAGTTGTGAAATATCGAAGGCGGAAGTAGGTGCAAAGCCGCTTGTCGAGATGGATGTTATTTTCACGTTGTTCTTGATACCCTGCACCTGCCTATTGAGCAGCTCAAGAACTCGCTCTAGTCTTTCTTTAGTTTCAAAAGATGCGAGAACTCGTAGTTTTTCTTCCAGATTTGAATCCACAACGTTAGCCATGAAGTCAGCGAGGCTTCCTGCTTGGGCGAGCTCTTTCCGAGATATAAAGGCTTCGAAACGACGGGCAACTGTAGGGGAGAGATTGGAAGAAGCAGACGGAATCAGAGATGCTAGCCTTAACAGGGTCATGAGCTCTCTCGAGAGTTGTTTGAGGTGCTGGAAAAGCTCTGCGATTGCGGTGTCGTTGGCAGTAGGAGCTAATACGATAGAAATCAGCATAGCACTTGGTATCTAAATCTTGTTGTGTATGGAACTTACCAACATCTTCATGTAAAGTAACTTCCGCCTCAAAGAATGGCCGCTCTTTCAGCACCTTCACAACAGAAAGCCGTCTCACGCCCTCCACGAGTAGATAAGGGTCTGAATACACTCTGCGTTGGACGCCAACAATCCTGGCAACAGTGCCATACTTAAATAGGTCTCCCTTCCGGGCCTGGCCTGCATCGATATTCTCAAAGTCTTCGTTCTGCGCATCCGAGCTGTTCTCGATCAGTTGCTGGCCGGTCTTACTGAGCCGAGGCGATGCAAGCGGCACGCATCCGATCAGGAGATTGTCTCTTTTTCCACGGGTCAGCAAGGATGAGAGGAGATTGGCGATATCTGGACGGTTCGTAAGGGAAATGCGAAGCGTGACGCCGGGAAGCAGAACAGTATCCTTGGCCAGTGGCACCAGTGGCACCTTGGTGGTCTTGCCGTTGGTCGACCCCATCTTCCAAGGAATTCCGACTGACTGCTGTACAATAAAAAGAACGGGAGACAGGTGGACAATTGGGGGAGGCAAAACTGAGGATGGATTCGAAGAAAAGAAAAAGGGGGAAGGTGAAGAGAGAAAAAGCCGGCGTGGTATGAGATGAATGGGGGAGAGGAGTCCGGGGCATGCGCAGATGGTGCTAGAAGGCCGGACCGAGGCTAACGGCTCGACGGCCAGATCTCTCTTATCTTATCAGCCAGTCTGCTTCTCTACTGTAGCTGTACCCGGTAATATTTAATGCCAAGGTTCTTTCTAAACGACACTACTTTCCTCTCGCCTATTCCCTCGTCGCTTGTCGTTCATTGCTTGTCCATCCTGCTGGTGCTCTTTTTCCCTCTCCCTCTCTTTCCTTTCGTTTCGTTTCGCTGCACGACGCGACCAATGCATTTGCAGTCATCTCCACTGGAGTGCAAACTATTCTAGCCTGGCTAAGCACCATATAGAATTTCGTTGACGTATCCCGTGATAGCAACCTTGGCGCTCTATTGTAAGGCTGAAGGCAGTGTGGCTGATGTAGTAAGAAAGAGTGTCAAGGAACTGACGAGCGAGGGTAAATCAGCCGAGACGGACTACAAGGAGCGCAGGCACGGCACTGGGACAACGTTGTGAACGTGCTCATAATATTATGAAAGTTACCGTCATTGAAGAAGATGATGACCAGTTCAATGATTATTGATGCCTCTAACGCGATTATCTTAGATTGATATATAAAGAACAACTTGAGCATGTATACGGAGTCAACCACAACATGCCCTCAAACGCTGCCACTTCGTGGAAACAGAGAACGGTGCCAGGAGCAAGGATGTAGATCTTTGTGAGACGAGAAAATCTCTTGATACGTAGTCCGATAAGACAGAGAAACTAGGGTCGGCCATCCGAGCTCGGTTCCAGGGATAGTCCTGTAGCGACAGCGCACAAAAGAGGATGGCTGATGCCCATACATCCGCCTTTAAAGCGTTATATGGCTCTGTTCCATACACTTCAAGAGCGTTATATTCGTATGTACCGACAAAGCCTCAAAAAATAAGTTAGTACTAAGTCGACGATATTCAAATTTTCGTCATAGTATTGGGATGCCACCAAGCTATATTTCCTTTTCCCACCCGAGTCAAGTTCAATGTTTCGCCAAAATCGATCATCTTGGCATTTCCATCGCTACATATCTTTATATTGCGGATTTTGATGTCACGATACGCAATGCCTCTCTCATATGCAGATATTGTACAGCTTTCAAAAGTTGCACAAATACATCCGGTATGTCGTCTTGAGTCATGCTTTGAGAGAGCACTCTTGTAATCAATTGAGTATCGCAATACTCCATGACATACAACGACTTTTCTTCGTCTTGCCTTACTTCGAGCGATCGGATAATATTAGGGTGTACCAATTGACACGCTAGATTGAACTGAGACTGGGCTTTCTCAATGTACTCATCGAATGTTTCTTTGTCTTCCTTTTTGTTGAAGACTGATAGCAACAAGGTCGCCAGTGGTCGATGACTGTGCTTTGATCACGGCACTATAGGAACCCTCGCCCACCTGTTTCAGATAGCGGTATTGGCTGTCGAAAGTTCCTACAGCGCATGTTGGAGCAAGAATCTGATACACTCTTTCTATCTTTTTTTTCTTGATTGACGGTGCATCCGAGTTGAATATTGAATTGGGTCGACGGGTGACGGTGAGAAAAGCACTTATTAACGCCCACAAAGCATGCCGAACCAATATTTTGGGTTTATGTATAAGCATTGGTTGGCACGACTACATGCGTACGTTTCTCTCGGACTAGGATTACTGTATTACTTAATCGAGACGCGGAAATAACTATCCCGGGTTTTAGCTGAGCGTGCGTCACTAAAGGCCAGTGGGCATCCCTAGCTTAAATATATGTAATCAAGTACACCACATTCAACATGTACCTAAGTCAGCAGTAGTGATATCCTGTTTGCAGCGGAAAGTCGCTAGTAAATGGGCCGCCATTAAACCAGGGCAAGCTGAACCTAGGGCCCAGAATCATAATACAGCAATATAGCCGAGGCTTTACTATTTCGATGAGGGAGTACGAATTACACTCTATAAGCTACAAATCGTGTCAATCTTCCCGTTAGAGATATAATTCGTCTCTCCCTTCAATCCAATATGAGGATTTCAGCCCCGTGTCAGCATTACACATAACAGGCTGACGGAGCACATCGACACAGTGAGCTATTATGAATAGAAAATGGAATTAGCATCTAGGTTTCTATTTTTTTTTTTTTTTTTTTTTTTTTTTTTTTTTAAAAAAAAGATAACCAGGAGCGGAAAATACCCAAATGGTTTACAATCTGGCCGGGAGAGTATGCGTAGAATGGAGACGTGGGTTTTTTATAGCAATCGAAATATATGTACTTCCGAATGAGATTTTATACATCATATTGGTAAATACGTAGAATTATTTAGGCAATCCAGCACTTGGGATCACGTATCAGACAGCGTAGTTGATGTTTCCATTCTACCTCTAGGTATATCTGTCCTCCAGACTCAGGTGGAAACCGTGTCAAAGAGTTTATGTCTAATTGGTTATTCGCTCGATGAACAACACTTTCATCAACAGGGATTTCTGGGACTGTAAAAAAATTAGTCATTACACGCACCAGGTCTATTTCTTTTTAAATAATGACTATTTTTCCAAGTGACGTTGTTCCATGCCTCATCAAGGACAGAGCTGGGGTCCTCTCCATATTGAATTCGATCCCTGGAGACCAGCAGATTGAACTTTTTCGTATTTTACCTCCTCCAATGCGGGTGCTCATGGATAGCAGTCAGTACAGTATAGAGTACCAATGGAATGAACAAAATTGAAAATGACGTACAATAAAAAGAAATCGAGATTGATAGGGACTTATAGGTGAAAAGTGGAGAATGGATATTTTTCTTCTCGTTCAAGTCAGGGATGCTGCCATCACTGTCGCTGTTGATAGAAAGCGGCTCCAGTGAGGTGCTACTGACCATCTCTTTCATCTTGGCTAGAGTTGAAGGCTAGTGACAAGACGTCATGAGTAGCTTTGTTTTTATTTCATCTTTAATGACAATTCTAGAGGCTAGGAGTTTGATCGAAACTTTCCCTAAAACGGCAATATCCTGCGCCCAATTTCCATACGTATGGCTACTTGACCTGTTATCGGTTGGCGTCCTGATCGAAGTCTAATTGCGTTACGACATAAGCACTAAGTAATGGCAGGTTATCAACTAGCATTTTATAAATAGAGCTATTGCCTTACTCAAGTGTCAGTGAGATGTCTTAGCAACACAGGGGGGTTGCTGGTTCTTCTCCCAGGCTCCAATTGTGCAGGTCATCTCTATACATGTAATTGGGGGTTATACCTAGGTACCCCTGGTTTTTAGGAAATTATCCGAGCTGATATGGATTATTATTGTTGTTATGAGCTATTTTAAATTTCACGCTTTCGATGAATAAGGAACTACAGTGTTATTTGACATCAGCCAACAAGAGCATACACTACTTGATAATAATATGCCAATTTGTATGACCCGTGCTAAATAAAACTGTGTGATACACTATATCACATTCTTAGCGGCCAAACAGGCCTGACTAAGCTAACCACTAACATGGACATAGAAGGTGCTAGTGTGACCTGCAACCTTGCTAATAGGGGATATGTTTGTAGCCACGGTAATAACGCAACTATACGTCTCGGTTTCGTACGAGGAAATGGACTCAGAGGGGCAACTATCCTGTAACTAAAAGATAGATAAACCTGAAAGCCCCCAAGCCTGTATCGATTTACTCAACCGTACAAAATAGCCTGTCTTTATTTTATTTTCATTTTATCCATCATTCATACAAGTCCATGTCCAATATGAGGGTATCAATCATACTCCCGTGGGTCATCCTCTTTCTCGCTTCAATTGGTGAAGCAAGGGCTTCTCCGAACCCAGAGGATTTTGAAGTGGACGGTTTCCGTGTAAATCTTGGAGGAGGTGGTCGCTGGACTGTAGTAAGTTGGGATTTCTCCCTTCGGTTGTTGTTGAATGTATGAGTATTAAACATCGGTTCAGAAAAAAATGAGGAAGATGGAGGCCTAGAAGTATACAGTTTCGGTGGGAATTTAGGAGGAGGCGGTCGCTGGACAGTGGTAAGCTTCATGCGTAAAATTTTCGGTTTCTTTCCTAATTTTAGAAAAGGATCTAGATATCCCACGAGCGTAGATCTACAAGCTAGAACCTGTGTCTACATATCGGCTCGGGCGAGATGGCTCTTCTGGCGGTGGAATACTCTAGTCCGTATTGGATGTGGCCGATTCATAAGAATATAAACCGATTAAGAGATACTGTTGCCTCGCAGTTGATAATACATCTCCATTGTATGTTATTACAAGCTTACTGGCATTGCTTATCTGCGCAATTCGACACCGCGCCCCAATTACGTACACAAGTAATTCGACTCAGGTATTCTCTGATACTCAACTATTAATTTTTTAGGAAAATTATTAAATGGGTCAATGGTTTAGTGGTAGAATTCGCCCTTCGGGACAACGTTTAACCGAGCAGGTTAACCTGCTTGTATGGGCGAGATCCGGGGTTCGATTCCCCGTTGACCCCAATATTTTTTGCTACAAAGCGCTACTGCTATTCTCAGCTTATAAGAGATCGTTGCCTTGCAATAGCCCCAGTATTTTTTTTTGTTACCTAGCGCTGCTGCTATTCTCAGTTTATAAGAGATTGTTACCTCGTAATAATAGATAATACATGTATGTAAATTTAAGGATATTGATTCTCAGCTGTTTGCTTGGCGCGGCGACTCGTCTTCTATTCAAAGGCGACGTCGGGCTGAACGCGTACCTCAAACCGCGACAAAATCAACAGGAGGCACTCTGTGATTAGTTCGGCACGAACGGTGTAGTGATACTGTGAGTTGGAATCAGCACCGGTGGAGCTTTCTTTTCGGTGCAACAGCAGGTCGGTGCACAAGTTGCAACGACACTTTCATCCCATTTCAATTTCACGTCTAGTTGATCTATATGGTAAGGGCGCAAGCTGCATAAATGTTTTTCAATTGATTTAGATTCTCCATTTAATTTATATACTAAATCAAAATGCTGTGAAAATGCGCATATCATTTTTACTCGATTTAATTTACCACGTATATGCCGCGTAAACGTGCGATGCAACCGATTTTCGTTTGATTTTCAATTGTTTTAACTTCTCGTGTGATCTCATTGTGGTAAATCGAAATACTGCCAGGATGTGAGTGTGCTTTTTGATTGTTTTCGACGCTTCAGATGTTTCTGTAGTTTATGTGGTAAGTCGACATCTGGTGTATGTTGTGTTAAATAGTATGTCAACAATGCCGTGGAGCCGTGTTTATATATAACTCCTTCAATACTTAAACATAGCTTGTTCCGCGACAACCCACACCCCATTACAATAATCACATTTTTATTTTTTTTTTCCCTCATACATCCCACCATATAAATACAACACACACAAACTAGGTCTTTATCAATAAACCACAACAACCTTTTCAACGCAGAATCAAACAAAAATGGCTTGCGTAGCATCTCAACATATATAAATTGAGGTGCAGCCGAAAAAAAATTTTCCGGGTAATATATGTGTTTTAGAACCGATAGTACACAGACCAATTGATACAGTGGGCGGTGGAATAATTACCAATTGATGTGTGTCACCTGAACCGTACTGGCAACTGTACGCACTACAATATATACGCATGTTATTGTTGACCAAGCATGTCATTAGAAAATGTTGACGTATCCATTGTCAAGTTTCGACGCGAGAAACCACGAGATAGAGCCATGATATTGTTGGCGTTCCTATATTGTCATCCCCGACCATAGAATGATGCCAACACTGGGAGTTCTAGATTTGATGACATCCTAAGACGAGTGCGAGTGAACAAGTGAATACCACATATTCCATGAGTTTAGAACAGCTACCATACTTCGGAGCATTCCCACAACAACATGGCTTGTTGGTGTAGTTGGTTAGTAAAACCTTCTCTCATATTATCACAAATCTCTCTAACAAAAAGTCAGGTTATCACGCTTGTCTAACATTCTCTTCCTGTGAAGGAAATGTCTGACCACAAGAGGTCGCCAGATCGAGCCTGGCACAAGTCATTCTTACTTTTTTGCATACTCCAAGTATCTTTTTAGCGCCTAGGTCAGGGTGGGGCTTTTTTTTTGCACCTTTTTTATTTACATGTCCAAACACAGCAAGTTACTAGGGGTGAGAAACCAGATATAGAATATCACAGGCCTTGTGTACTTCTAGAGCTAAAAAGACTACTATGTGATAATGTGAAGTCTGATAGTTAACTTCTCACTGTACTCGCTTATATAACACTAAACCAGATCAGGAACTGTGGAACAAGTGACGGTGTGAAAAAAATTTGCAGTCTAAGACTGTGTTGTCGTAGTGCTCAAGATATAACAGTCATAAATAATTAAGTTAAGGCAAATCTTCCATAACGGCTTGTTAGTGTAGTTGGTTAGTACTCCCATCTCAACAGAGCATATCATAGCATTTCTAACAGAACTAGGTTATCACGTTCGTCTCACACATCCTTCAACTTGAAGATGTTTGACCACGAGAGGTCGCCAGATCGAGCCTGGCACAAGTCAAAATTTTTTGTTAGATTTATACTTTCTAGTTTCTACACTGGGCCATAGCGTTATGGGGGTTTTTTTTTTTTCTTTTTTTAATAAATATTATTATTACCCACTTAATCACACAGCAAGTTGCCAAGGCGTAAAAAACGAGATCAAAAATTCTGTCTAAATGCTAGGGGAAGGTTCAGAATTTGATTGCATTATTGGAAGGGACTAACAATAATGGCTTGTTGGTGTAGTTGGTTAGTAACCCATCTTAGCAAAGCATATCATAGCTATTCTAACAGAACTAGGTTATCACGCTTGTCTAACACTTTCCTTTCTAAGGAACATGTTTGACCACAAGAGGTCGCCAGATCGAGCCTGGCACAAGTCATGTTTTTTTATCGTCAGCTCCAATTATACTTTCTAGTGCACTGCGGCCTACTATTGTTGTTTATTATTATATATGTATTTTAAATATACACCTAATCATATAGCATGTTGCTAAGGCGTAAGAACAATCATACGAAATTTTTATTGTGGAACGGAGTGTAGAGATTATTAATGCGAGTTGCTTTTCCCCCCTCACCCCCAAAAAAGGGCCTATTGGTAGCTTCTTCGAGCAGATCTTCTCTTTTGGAAGAACTAACACCTTTGCGCTATAAGATGCTAATAATATTTGGCCTCACTGCAAGGGGGGGTTGATAATGTACTCAGTGGCTTACATCGCAGGGCTTATAAGCTTTTAAAACCCCCTGCAGTGAATTAACCTCGCCACAGAAGCGTTCTGCGTCCTACTGGCCTTCATGTGCCACAAAGGTGGGGCGTACGCCCCACCTGACCTAGTGGTCTAAAAGCTGGGTATAGATTTTGAATTTGACTGGAACATGGGAACTTGGTTGGAATGTTGTTGCGACCTGACAATAACGGCTTGTTGGTGTAGTTGGTTAGTACCCTCATTTCCATCATTTATCACTCCATTATTCTAACAGTCATAGGTTATCACGCTTGTCTAACACTTCCTTCTACCGAGGACATGTTTGGCCACAAGAGGTCGCCAGATCGAGCCTGGCACAAGTCATGACTTTTTTTGGTGCCATTTTCGCTTACATTGTGCACCTTGTGGTTGAAAGGTGGCTCTAGCAAGATGGGTAATGACAACTAGGCCATATCTTAGTTCTTTTTTGCGTTGTTTGGGATAGATAAAGTCCATGTCATTTAAATGAAACACAAGGGTTATTTGTGCTGAGGTAGCAATAGAGAATCTAACGTTAACCCTGAGAGGTGACTTCATGTTTAAGAGGTCCATCAGCCACTCAGCGCTTTTTATTTTCCAGTGAACGCCTGCGCTTTCAATGTTTTCTCTAGGTTTGAGTAACCCTAATCTAAATGAGTTTTCCAACAATCATCTGTTTCGGATTCACTCCTCGACGATAGCCACAACGGATATCACCTGAACATGGTGTGGTATATTAATAGTACATCATTTCAGAAAACTATAGAACATATGTGCATACTAGGTAAGATAACCGACCCCGTACTCGGCCGGCCCCTACTCGACTACCCTGTCAAGAAAAAGAGAGGGATTGCATTATACCCTAAAATAGCTCCCTTCGGGGGCTCTTCCAGGGTCGGTGGCGGCCGTACGGGCCCTGCCTAAGTTCCTATAGGTACAAGAATCCAATTCTGATGCTTATGCCAACCAAAGTAATGCCCCGAGGCTACAATAACCGATCCTAAACGCTAATCCAACCAGCCTGCCACGTTCTCCGACTTCATATATAAAAATACCAAATTCTAACATTGAATTACTTATATATCTATATATATACAGAAAATTCAAAAGTTATATCACCGATATTAAGCTCTATAGCTTCCTCAACCGTCTTTTTAGTCTTATATATCCTTTCATTCTAAATATTACCTCTCTTCTCATCACGAGTACACCCACCTATCCTGACATGGAGTAACAGGCTTGGAAACACAGAAGGTGCAGGAAGTGGGAGGTGGCCAGGGGCCCTTAATATTCCGGCCAATGAACAGCGCGGTAATCGCCATGCCGGGACAACGCTCTCGCTGAATGGCACGAAAAGCTTTCAATGTTGAGTCTCAGCAACTGCTGCATGTAACAAAGCACTGCCCATTTTTAAATGTTACTGCATCGCCACCACCGCGAACTAAGAGAGAAGGTGATTTATTGGCGGCTTGCATGGTAAATATGCGTCTGAACACAGAAGTACCCATCTAAAATGTCATCAAATGTACACCCGTCGCAAGGCGGATTTGGTCTTGTTTCCTTCGGCTTCCGAAAAACGCCTGCTACGACAATAGTAACAACAAATTGGATTTTCTGCAAGTCTGCGCGGGGTATCGACTCTGCGGCTATTGTCCATAATAGCATATATAGGAGTGATGTCCCCGGCCATCGCATAGCTCTAAAGTGTAGCTGTTCACCATCTCTTCAAACACCATCAAAATGAACCCTGAATGGCTTCCAGGAAATGATTTGGAAAAAAGCAAGAATGAATCCACACCAAGGAAAGCTGAAGGTGATGATCCACCACCATACAGCATACATGAGGGCAAACAAGATTTCATTGGCATCCCACCTCTCGAGTTTCCCAATCCTAGGCAAGCCATGTATGAGACTGTCACCAAGGATCAATGTATCCTACACCTGAAGCTACTTGCAGCATTCGCCGACTTGCGCGCCACCGTCTCTACCGTGGACGGGTTGTTTGGGATTCATGACTCACAGGCAGACAAGTTTGGTGATGGGGACGAAATGGCCAAATGCAAGGCTTTGATACGTATCAGGGAGAAGCGCTGGGAAGTATACACTTCCCGAGCAGTGGATCGCTACATGGAATGGTGGACAAAGACAGTGCCCACTGGAGAACTCCCGACTGTCTCTGGAATTATACAACTTCAAACTTCAATCATAGGGTCAAACTCGCTGCTCTGGTTGGCAAATAATTTGCCCCCACTTGGTAAGTTTTCCCGACAACATCAATGCAATAAATCCTAGTTTGTTGATATGAATTGTGCCAGATGTCCTCATGGTTTGGCATACTCATATGCTTAATCCTCGTGCTTACCTAGAAGATTGTATCCGTGCCTCCAAGATGGCCTTGTGGAACACAGAGTTTCCCTGGCAGTTAATTGACGATGCCATAGATACCAAAACATTCAATTATAACCCTGGCGAAGAAGCAATAAAAACTTTCACCGGAATATCTGGACGGCTTTGGGATAATCTGGACGAATCCGAGGAGAAGACGCTCAAGTGCCTTAGGTGCTCGCGTCAATTTAATGTCCCCTGGACAACCGGGGAGATTGGATCCTCGCCCGATTACGCATTTGAAGAATGTACTGGATACGCCGACAGTCGCTTTGAGGCTTACTGCGAGTGCAAGTTAAAGCACAGTCATCAAATCATGCGGGTCGCCCGGTTCAATGAAGACGTGGAAGCCCTACTGGCCTTTGACCGCCCAATGCCTGGAACATACCTGAACCTAGAAGGTGTTCCGAGTTCACTCCTGGAGCTTTCATTTCCAAACTCCCTGATTAAGGCTGGGCAACGTACGGTGTACAATTGCATTGAACCTGGTGGTAGCGTGAACGACATGTACGGTGTGCGGAGCCTACTCGAAGCCCAAATGAGTGACTTATACTTAATGAAGACCATAAATGGTGGCCCAAGAGTCAGATTGACAAAAGTCCAAAAAATAAGTATTCGACGCATGATGTCTCATTACTGGGAAAATAGTTCTATATTCGGCCTTGATCTTGTCGGGGCAGTTATTCGGCAGGGTACGTTTATACAAAAAATGGACAACCTCGACTGGCTACATTCACCAGCTCTTTCAACGACGATGGACCGTTTGATTCGCAAATACATGACGTTTCTGACAATCATGATCAGTAATCCAGATAAAATGGCCGTACCGACATTAGACGTTGACCTTGCGTGGCACACACATCAAATGTCCGCGTATCGATACTATTTCCATACAACAAACAGATCAGTCCACTACGGACGTCGGACATTCACAAATCACGATGATAAAGTCGACGAAGGCAAGCTGTCAGATGCATTTGAATGGACCAGCAAGGAGTACAAACGCATTACCAATGGTGAGATATATAGTGAATGCACCTGCTGGTACTGCGAAGCTACACGGGAACCCATTTTGTATCCCGGTAACGTCATGCTCTCATCAACAACAAGACATTCGCGCGCGCTAGCCAAAAGCTTACACGGTGACCCACGAATATCCTCGGAACCGGATAAGAATCCCCATATCTCTTCACACAATGCAGTGCGTTCCGGCATCGTTCGGGTTCCAGAGGACGTAACGACCATGCGTCTCCGACAATTGTGGGATAAAGCATGTCGTCGAGCCCAGAAACGCCGGGAGAAGGAAAGCAGCGCAAGTGATAGTAACAACGCCGTGCCAATGGAAGGGTATTATTCAATGATCTGGGGTTATCCATATTATCTTCCGCTGTATGCGCCTTACATGGTGGACCCGAGCATCAGTACTGGCCCTTACCCCGGCAACCCTGGCTGGATGAATGCTTATGTTGGGGGATACGGTAATTGTGCTGCGGGGACATGCACTGATGTTGTCGCAGCAGGTCAATGTGCTGCTCAAAATGGAGGCATATCTTGTGGAAGCGTCTTTGATAGTGTGGGAAATCTCATTTCTGACATTGGTGGTGGTTGTGGTGGTGGGTGTGGTAGTGGTTGTGGCGGCGGTGGGTGTGGTAGTGGTGGATGTGGAAGTTAGAGGTTATTGTAAATCCTAGACTGATAGTGCTTAAATAGTTCTTATAAAGCAGGCTCAATGTTTAAGTGAAATACCAATCTATACGACTGGCTTGTTGTACGAAGCTCCGATGTTGCGGCAAAGTCAGCACGTATAGATTTACACAGACATAATGAAGAATAACTTACCAGTAACGGTAATTCCTGATCTGTGCCGGAAATTATACTCTGGTTACTCAAAAGTAGAGCTGTTCGCTGCTTGTCTTAAAATTGCCAGCTGTCGTTGAGAAGCAGTAAATAAAGCGAAAACCCGCTAGTCTGTGAACAGCTTAGCGTGATTTTAACATGTACATAAATAGACTAGAGGAAATCGCACCCACTTTTACTTTTCTGCCGCCCGGAAATTGGTTGATCCGGATAAAGCGGAGAGGAAAGAAATAATTTCTGGACGAGCATCGCAGCTTGCAGCCACGCAAAACGCCAATTCAGCCCACCGCGAGTCGAGCAGGAGCAGGCTGGACGAAAGGCATGTTTGTGTAATTCAAGATGGAGGATCAGAAAAATCGGCCCCATCACAAGGGCAAGGAGAAGAAGAAATATGAAGGTTCGTCCTTTTTTTTTTTTTTTTTTTTTTTTTTTTTTTTT
>CVMT01000001.1:4127613-4156760 GCA_000985935.1 Talaromyces islandicus | reverse complement strand
TTTTTTTTTTTTTTTTTTTTTTTTTTTTTTTTCTTTTGCTCGGCAAGACAGTATATTCTTGCAGAAAAGATATCGGCGTAGCAATGTTCGTCACGCAGTGCAAGATTGGTTATCTAATGCTATTTTGTTATTAGGTCAAAATCCCAAGGCGTTCGCTTTCTCAAATCCTGGAAAAGGCAAAAGACAAGCTGTTAGGTCGCACGAGGTATGTCCGCGCATCACCCACCAGTTGAAGTGAAATCTATACAGGTGCAATATATTGACTTTCCTATCAATATATAGCTCAAAGAGAAGCGCCTTCATGTGCCCCTCGTCGATCGTCTCCCAGAAGAAGCCCCACCAATTGTGGTTACAGTCGTTGGACCTCCCGGAGTGGGCAAAACAACCCTGATCAAGTCATTGGTTAAACGATACTCGAAGCAGACCCTCAGCTCGCCAACAGGACCGCTTACAGTTGTTACATCCAAGCGCAGGCGCCTCACTTTTTTGGAATGCCCCTCGGATTCACTGGCTAGTATGGTCGATGTCGCCAAGATTGCGGATATCGTCTTGCTCATGATTGACGGCAACTATGGCTTCGAGATGGAGACAATGGAATTTCTCAACGTGTTGGCGTCAAGTGGAATGCCGGGAAATGTCTTTGGCATTTTGACCCACCTCGATCTATTTAAAAAGCAGAGCACATTAAAGGCCGCAAAGAAGCGACTAAAGCATCGCTTCTGGAGCGAACTTTACCAGGGAGCGAAACTCTTCTATCTCTCCGGAGTGTTGAATGGGCGGTATCCGGACCGTGAAATTCACAATCTCTCTCGCTTTCTTTCCGTCATGAAAAACCCACGCCCTCTTATCTGGCGCAACTCACATCCTTACGCTCTTGCCGATCGATTCTTAGATATCACCCCTCCCACGGAAATCGAAGAAGACGAAAAATGTGACCGCACGATAGCGCTGTATGGCTATCTACGCGGCACAAATTTTCCTGCACAGGGTGCCCGCGTCCACGTTCCCGGAGTTGGAGATCTTACAGTTTCCGCTATCGAATCGCTACCTGACCCTTGTCCTACCCCTTATATGGATCAACAAGTTGCTAAAGCCACAGGTAAAGGTGCTCGGAGGAGACTCGGTGAAAAGCAGAAGCTGCTGTTCGCCCCTATGTCCGACGTTGGTGGTGTCCTGATAGACAAAGATGCCGTATACATCAACGTCAAATCTGCTACCTTTAACCCAGATGAAGATGAAGAAGACGATGAAAACCGAGGACTAGGAGAGCAGCTCGTCATGGGCTTGCAAGGTGAACGAAAACTGCTTGGAGAAGCCGATGCCGGCCTTCGACTTTTCAAAGGCGGCGACACGATCTCGACAGAAGATGAGGAAGTTGGGACAGGCCGCAAGCATAAGCGATCAGTCCGTTTCATGGATGATGGCGGTGGCCATGTCTCCGAGGAGGAAGTTGATGATGAAGGGTTTGAAAGCGGAAACGAAGATGAATCAGACGACGGGATGGACGAAGAGTCCGCTGATGATATATCTGATGAAGAAGGCGATGATGAAGTTCAAACACCAGCAGACTTTACAGCTAGCTTCCGCGAGAAGCAGAATGGACAGTCTAAAAATGCAGAGGGTGATATTGTGTTTGCGGACAGTGACTCAGACCTTGGCTCTATCTCGTCAGTCGAAGACCAGGAACTAGAAGATGGATCAGACGAAGACGAGTATTTTGACGATAATGGTGATGAAGATAATGAGGGCGCCTTACGATGGAAGGAAAACATGATAGAGAATGCCAAAGCCCTCCATGGAAAACGACCTAGCTACCGTGTCACTGACCTTAGCCGCATGCTTTACGACGAATCAATCACACCAGCTGAAGTCATCTCGAGATGGAAAGGCGAGGATCAGGCTAATGGTGATGACGTGGATGGTGAAGAAGAGGACGACTTTTTCAAAAAGGCGGACGTCGAGAATGAGGGAGAATGGGAGGACCGGACAATCCCCGCCTATGATTATGAGGACTTGGAGAACAAATGGTCCGATGAGGATGCTGTAGAAACATTGCGTCGTCGGTTTGTCTCTGCAAAGCTTTCCGAGGGGGCAGATAGCGATGAAGACGAAGACGATGAAGAAGGTGACTCTGATGAAGGCGATGGCGCATTCGAAGACTTGGAAACTGGCGAGGTTTTTAACGGCTTTGATGAAAAGCCTGGCGGCAACGAAGAGCAAGAGGAAGATGGAGCTGAAGGCTCGGTTGACCTTGAAGCTGAGCGTGAGCAAAATGCCAAAAAGAAGGAAGAACTACGATTACGATTTGAAGAGGAAGACCGTGAAGGTTTCGCCAATGCAAAGAACGGTGATCGTGCTGAAGGTGAAGGCGAACATGAGTTTGGTGAAGACGACTGGTACGACGCCCAAAAAGCACAGCTGCAAAAGCAGCAGGATATCAACCGGGCGGAGTTTGAGACTCTCGACGCAGCCTCTCGCGCGCGAGCTGAAGGATACCGAGCCGGCACTTATGCACGTATTGTGCTCGAAAAAGTGCCGTGCGAGTTTTCAACTAAGTTCAACCCCCGGTTCCCAGTCATTGTTGGTGGTCTAGCTCCAACAGAAGAACGGTTTGGATATGTGCAAGTTCGTATCAAAAGGCATCGATGGCACAAAAAGATCCTTAAGAGCAGTGACCCGCTCATTTTCTCCCTCGGCTGGCGACGCTTCCAGAGTCTTCCTATTTACAGCATTTCCGACTCGCGGACTCGCAACCGCATGCTGAAGTATACTCCAGAGCATATGCACTGCTTCGGGACATTCTATGGACCCCTGGTGGCTCCCAACACCGGATTTTGCTGTGTTCAGTCTTTTTCCAATAAGCTTCCCGGGTTCCGAATCGCAGCAACGGGCGTAGTTCTAAACGTCGACGAAAGCACGGAGATTGTGAAAAAGCTGAAGCTGACCGGTTACCCATACAAGATTTTCCGCAACACGGCATTCATCCGTGATATGTTCAGCACTGCGTTGGAGATTGCCAAATTCGAAGGCGCATCTATCCGCACTGTGTCCGGCATCCGGGGCCAGGTTAAACGAGCACTAAGCAAACCGGATGGCCATTTCCGAGCCACATTTGAAGACAAGATATTGATGAGCGATATCGTCTTCCTGCGTGCTTGGTATCCTATCAAGCCTCACCGGTTCTACAACCCAGTTACCAACCTGTTAGACCTGGACGAGAGCGCCTCGGGTGAGAATGGATGGCAGGGAATGCGTCTGACTGGCGAGGTTCGCAAAGCCGAGGGCATTGCCACCCCTCTCGAGAAGAACTCTCAGTATCATACCATCGAACGGGCAACCCGTCATTTCAATCCTCTCCGGGTTCCTCGTCAGCTTGCAAAGGACCTGCCCTATAAGTCGCAAATCACTCAGATGCGACCACGAAAAGAGCAAACCTACATGCAGAAACGCGCTGTTGTTTTAGGCGGCGAAGAGAAGAAGGCTCGCGACCTGATGCAGAAGCTCAGCACCATGTACAACGAGAAACGGGCCAAGCGAGCTGCAGCACAGGAGGACCGCAAGCAGGTCTACCGTGCTAAGGTGGCCGAGAACCTTGAAAAGAAGGCTGAACGAGAGAAGCGCGAGAAGAAAGATTACTGGAGACAGGAGGGTAAAAAGAGAAAGCACACAGATAGTGAAGGCGGTGGTGGAGGTGGTAAAAAACGTCGATGAGCAAGTCGAGAGATGCGTTTTACCTGTACAAAGTTATGCATTGCTGGCGTCGGGTTATTAGAATCTGTCTACACATATCATGAACAGCAGATACCAAAAGTTAGCAAGCAGTATGCCATATGAGTAATTATATCATCTGAAGTCACTCTAATTAGGGCACACTGTTGCAGCCTGAGGCGTAAGGCACCATGGTCACATGACCCGCGACACGGTCGCGTCTGCGCCGTGAAGCGCGCCTGCCAGTGTTGACTCTTTGCATCAGCACACGCTGCCATGGGCTTCCTGTTCTGCTGTCTGGCGTTTCCGCAGAGCAGTACCAGTCACCCTGGCCAAGGAGCAACACACCCCTAACTAATTCTCCCAAGGAAGCCACTAGATGCGAGCGTCACTCACTAATTAGCTGCCCATTGGCATGGGCGATCCGCCACTCCGTTTCGGGCCTCGTGTGTCGCGGTGGAGCTGCTGCACGCTGTCAACGGCTTGTGCGTATGCCACCTTATTTGCAACATGCCCATGTTCGAAACAGCAGGTCTCCTCTTTGGCTTAAGCCTCCAGTAAACTGGCAGGCCATTGCAAATTTTTCTGCCAGCATTCTCTAGATTTTCCGGCAATCCTAAGGCCAATCCCAGGCGGGCTGGGGCCTAATTTCACTTACATACTCGCTTGCTACATACCGCTTTCTCCACGCACTTGCCTCGTACAACATCCTTTCGTCAAGGCCTGACGGAGATTTTCTAGGGTCCGTTTTAATCGCTAGACGTATATAAACGGGTTAAGATCTATCAAACCGCATGGCCACCACAACGGACCAACCAGTGGATCTGCAGCGGCGATTTACTTCCGCAACAGTCGCTCCGCGCGGAGTTGGGGCGGGTCTTCAGAGCCAGGGCTTACATGCCGAATCTGCCAACACGCCCGAGACCATCAGCGCCTTCTTCAGACCCCAGGACAGTCTGGATGGCTGCGCAGTGAGTGCTAATTACGATTATACCCGAGCCCTTGGTACATCTAGGGTTCACGTCTCCGCATCTTCATCGAGCACGCGCCCAATACGGCCCTCGGCTGTACCGCGATTCGCGTCCATGATCGCAATGGATGAGAGAGCGGCCCCTCCGAGTCCTGGGGCAAGGGCGACAAGCAAATCTTCAACCCACGAACACCATCCAATCCTGAACGGAATCACCGAATCTGCGATGCAAATAACTGCGACCTCATTTGCGCAACGCTTGGTTTCCAAGCCATGGAAAAATGGCCACGTGCACCAGCCCTCCAGCCCCGCGAAAAGACAAATTGACTCGCAAGTGCAGCCAAATCGAGGGCATAAAAGGACCGCGACAGGGGACGTTAAAATGGCCGTTTCTAAAACCCAAAATCAATCTCAGGCCAATGGAGTGAACGGCCACTCGAGAACAATGAGTTTAGACTCCACGGGGGGTAGAATCGCCGAGGTCATTCATCACCCTTTTTTTTGGTCTTGCAATGCCATTGTACTGATATTGCGTAAGCAGCTCTCTGCTCAACTTCGAGCTCGTCTATCATATGCGGCAGCCAAAGTTGAAAAGAACTGGCAGGGACAACAAGCAGCGACTGCGCCAAGCCGATTGCTAAAATTGGGTGAGATGCGGAACACGGGGGATTTGCCAGCAGGCTCTCGTCCATCATATAATGGCTCACCAGAGGGAACAGTTATATCAGCACCAGAGACATCATCCGCACGTGCTTCGCATCCGAATGGAACGTCTGAACGTACTCGATCAAGCATGCCTCCACGGACCACTTCGCTGCAGCCCCCTAAACTTGCGCCTCCAGTTAACATTGTTTCTGCAAATAATCCTCACACTATTCGACGTCGACCTAACCCTAATGAAATAAATGGGGGCTCTAGCTATAGTTCACATCCACGTCATCGCCGATATCATTCAGAGCAAGAGGGACACCCTTACAATTCTAACTTGTCCACTATTTCCGTCCCGCCATTTTTCAACTCGTCCACTCTAGGGTCAAATGGACATGCTGAAAGCCCGATGGGTTCCAGCCATCGATCACCGGTGAAACGACGCACACCTTCACAAAATGCACTTATGGAGCAGGATGCAATCGAGACCTTGTTATTCATGTCCAGCCCGGAAAATTCCGGCTATCGTGCCAACTCCCGGCCGAGACAAACGAACGTCAGCGTAAGCATTGAGGCACAAATAGAATCAATTTCCAATGGAAATACACAGACTTCTACGCAAGGGGGCAATGCATCAAATTCGAGAAACACAGGCGCAAATTTCTTCAATTCGGAAGCTGTCGGCGCACTACCAGCATCATTTATAGGGTCGGAGGCCCAAGCAGGTGATGAGATAGACCGGCTTCTTGATCAAATGGAAACCGAGAGCAGAAATGATACGGAAACGCGACTATCGTCTTACGATTTTACTTCTCTTGGTAATCAAGAACTGGATTTATATGGACCTTCCGGCATTAAAGAAACGAGGGATTGAACGCTGTATAACGAAGCAAACTAACACCACTTTATGTTTGAATAGCTTCTTTGCCAGCCAATAAATTAGACGAGGGAAATTTGCACCACCGTCTCGTTGAGAATTTGCCAACGAAGCGTGGCAGTGGACTCTATGATTAAGAGTGTCGACGGTAGTTGCAGTCTAGGCGAAGGTTTTCTAGCCTGCCCCTACCTTTTTTATTCCTCAAGTGTCAACTCTCCAGCGCGGCCCCTATTCTATCAACATAACGAGATCTGTTTGTGTTCTCGCAGATGTTTAATCTGAGAAAGGAAGAACCATGTTTCATTGTCAGTACGAGAACTTTGTCATAGTGGGTATTACACCACAGAGTCTTTTTAAAACTCTTGGGATTTGGCTTCTTGGCTGTCAGCGGATCTAGATATTGAATACGGGGCGTCCAAATTCGTGTGAACAGCCTGGCATTCTAGGACCCCGTTTGGTCAGTTGGGTATATGATATATTGGGTTTGGCCTCTTGCGGCGTGTTCTGTCAGGATAAATCATGCTGGCCAAAGTGCTGGTTATCGGCTTTATTTCTTTTTCTATTTTAGTTACCTGGATTGTTACAAGGGAAGTGATCAGTCCACTAAATACTTGTTTCCTAATTAGGAAAGGAACATAACTGGGGGTTAACTTCCCCAATCGACATGGAACATGAATTTAACATCGTATTCCTCTATCCTTATATTTGTTTGAACACCAGTAGGAAGAATGACATATGTAACTACTCTGTATAATAACAAAAGCACGTAAGAATAGAGTACAAACTACCAACGCCTTTCCTTTTTCCAGCTATAACACATTATTCCACGCCTCGTAATGCATTCCTCTTTTAGACTTTGCTTTGTGTCTTCTTTGCGTGCAACTGTACAATTCTAGCCCACCCCCAAGAAAGAATATTATTTTCTGCTCTTCATCTTCGACATTATTAGATCCCAATACCCCAGCTGTCTTCGTCCTCGGCGACATCGTAATCAACCTCGCCTGCATGGCCGTGACCATTTGTCCCTTCGACATTCTCCATAACCGTATCACCGCCGTTCTTCTCAGCAGGAGCCGCAGTAGCACCACCAGCAGCTGGGAAAGAAATCGGAGGGTTGGGAACCCAAGTCAACTCCACTTTACCAACGGATGGAATTTCGGTTGTTCCGTACATGAGTTTTTCGGCAATGTAGCGTTCCTTGAAGGTGACAACCATGGAGTCGGGTTGGTCTGGGTTTCGGTCGATGGATTCAAATTCACCGATGCCCTGTATCAATAGTTAGAAGAGAGGAAAATGTCTCGCGGAAGAAGGGTAAACGGAGGATCTTACAATGAGATATTGTCGCAGGGCCTCGTCTTTGTCGCCATTCAATTCCACACCTGAAATGGCCACTCGCTTTGGACGGTTGTCCAGTCTAAGAACACCGCCACGGCCAGCTCCAGCTCCAGCTCCACGACCGCGATACCCTCCTCGGTATGAGCCTCGATAAGACGGGTCAAACCCACGGCCACGGCCGCGGTATCCACCGCGACCGCGACCTCGGAACGACTGAGGACCAGAATTTGGGTCAATTCCCAGGCTCTTAGCTTCAGCTTCAAGGGCGGCGAGTTGCGCACGTAGAGACTTGGTCTGGTCGCTGGCGCCGCCATCTGCATTTGCCCCGGTTCCACCACTGGTACTGCCATTTGCTCCAGCCTCGCCTTCTGCAGCTCCAAGCCGTTGCAAAAGTTTGGCTTTTTCTTCCTCTTGCTTTTTCAGCAGTTCTTCGCGCTGCTTCTCAAGCGCGAGGCGGGCCTCTTCGGCCTGCTTGCGCTTTTGCATTCGTTCTTCATGCATCTTTTGGGCCTCGGCCTGCTTAGCATCGAACGCGTCTTTGTCGAACATAGGAGTATCCTGCTCTTTGGAAGCCTGCTGGTCGTCTCCCTTCTTTGGCTTATACCAGTAAACCTTGACGAAGCGGTTGTCGAATATAGCCTTAGGGCTAGACCAAGCCCGATGAGCTGACTCATGATCATCAAACTTGACAAGTGCCAGGTTCTTTTTGAATCCTTCCATGGTGATTTCGGCAATGTTGCCAAACTCGGAGAAATGCTCTCGAATGACCTGCTCGTTGTACTTGTCCTCTGGGATGTTGTCGACGACAACAGTGGTTATTGTTTTGTCGTCTGTAGGGCCCACGGCTGAAAACTCCGGACGCCCTCCGCGGCCTCTTCCAGACAAGCCACCACGGTCGCCCCGACCACGACCTCGTCCTCGGCCTCGGTCAAATCCTCTGTTGCCATCTTTGCCGCGTTGCGTATCGTAAATACTAGAGTTGGAGGGATCATATTCTATTGAGTGTTAGCGTTCATTATATCAACAACATGGAGGAGAAAAATGTACCATCGTTTCCGTTGCTTCCAGGAACGACAAATGAGCCATGTCCATGCTTGTACGGACAAGCTGCTCCCATGTAGCAAATTCCATTAGTCTCGTAGAACGGACAGGGCTCGTTTGATTTTGCCTGATCGCCGCCTTGTTGGCCAGGCATCGGCATCGGCGGAAGACCTGGCATCTGTGGGAATCCCATGCTCTGAAGGGCCATCATTGCGGCCATCGGGTCGTTCTGGTCGAACCCAGGAAATCCTGGAGGCATCCCGGCAAAGCTAGGCATGCCCTGCGGGAAAGCGTCTCGTCCTCCATTCATGCGGTCGCCACGACCACCACCCCGGCGTGTCCGAGGTGTCTTGAAAGACCTCGCGCCTCGTTGCGAATCGCCGTGCTGTTCGTCCTGCTGAAAGCCTTCGTTGTACGTGCGCTTGCGCGAGTTTTGCGGGCTTGTGTTCCAAGCTCCCTGCGCACCTCCCTGAGGCCCACCTTGGGGTTGTCCCTCAAATCCAAAAGGCTGGTGCTGAGGCGCGATGGATGGGGCGCCCTGAGCTTGCTGTTGAGGTTGCGCTTGTTGCTGGGGAGCAGCGGCCGCGGCTGGTGCGTCATTCTTGGGACCGTATTTCGCAAAGATCTCATCGACAAATGGACCGGTATCTGGAACCATCAGGACTGGACAAACGAAAATAACAGCGCACCGAGCTTCGTTAACTAACTTTCTTTCAGGAAGTCCTCCAAATTCTCGATCGATGCTTGGCGAATTTCTTCATCGGGCGCATCTGATCGAATAAGCGCGAGCACGTAGTCGGCCAGCACATCGGAATCGGCATCAGAACTACAGTAGAAACAGATCATGTTAGTGTTATCTTGTCCAGGGGAGAGAGAGAGAAAGCGATGGGGACGCAGCAGTCATACATGTCTTCTAATCTTTTGACCACCCATTTCTTCACCTCTGCGGCCTGTTCCTCGGTGAACTGCATAATTACTCGAGTTTTCGAAACTGCTTCAAGATGCAACTCGCCCACGAAGCTAGTACGCTAGCTGTTGAGAAACTCTTGGGCGGACTTCGCAGACCGGGTAACGCGACGGGGCTGGAAAGTGAAACAAATGAGAGGTTTTCATGCACAGCACAGACCAGTCGTTTGCTTCCAAAGTATATGGGGGACGTCGGTTTCTGTTGATTCAAATCGGCCAGCGATATTCGCGATTCGTCCAGTGACTCCGCTGTGGCCTTGCGAGCTCAGTGGTCTTTTCGGCATCGAACGACCTGGTTGACGCGAGGCGCTAGTTGAAAAAATAAGTCACGTGATGACTATCGGCAATGTAACAGTGTTAATACCGCAATACCGTGTTCAGCCCAATCCCATGGACTTTAAATCATCAGTGTTTACAATTACAATTTCAATCCGAAGATGAGTGCAATATTTATATTGTTTCGTTCTTTTCTTTTCTCTTTTTTTTCATGAAACATAGTTAACAGCAAAATTCACACTCATTTAAAAAACATAACAATAAAATACGAAACATGCAACCTCCGGCCTGTATTCTACTGGTAAGTTCCATTCCCAATGACCGAGCTGCAATCATGAGTGAGACGAGGTCCAAAGCCATCGTATTTTTCTTTTCCCTTAACGTTGGTATCATATCATTTCTCGCCCTCATCTTATTCAGGCTTCTGGATTCATCATACTCGTAACAACTGCCCACCATGGATTGTCAAGGCAGGTACAGTCCGACTTGAGAGATGGCTTTTACAGCTTGTCGTAGTACTGAATAAAGATATTAGCAAACCAAACATGTCAATCATCAAGATGTACAGATATTGTGAACTTACGTTTTCGTAGCCAGGAACTTCTTCCTTGAGACCCTTGCGCTTACGGGTTTCGAGAATGATTTGACCGGGCTTGGTGGTCGAGTCAAGGGGAGATCCACCAGGGAGGATGGCCCAGTGGTCAAAGACGGACTGGGGGAAAGCTTGTCCACCGGTGGCGGCACGGAGATCGGCGTTGAAACCGAAGGATTCGTTGACGGGCATGTACGCCTTGACAGTGAAAAGAGGAGTACCGACACGCTGTTCCTCAGTGTAGACGTGGCCACGACGACGAGTGAGCACACCGTAGATACCACCCATAGCTTGCTCGGGCACTTGAATCTCAACGTTGAAGATAGGCTCCAAGAGGCCAGGGTCGGCAAGCAAAGTCGAGGCGTAGAGCACACGACGAGCGGTGGGGATAATCTGACCACCACCACGGTGGATAGCATCAGCGTGCAGGGTCACATCCATAACGTTGAAGCGAATAGAGCGCATAGGCTCTTCAGCGATGGGACCTTCACGGGTAGCCCATTGGAAACCGGAAACAACGGAATCCTTGATTTCGTTCAGGTACTGAACGGCCTTGGTCTGGTCAACAAGCAAGTTGGCACCAGTGGTGTCGGGGCCGAATGCCCAAATCTTACGGGCATCGGTGACGTCCCACTCGTAGTCATCAGCAAGGATACGAGCACGGGCCTTGAAATCGTCACGGGGGTTGATCTTTCCAGTTTCGATGGCCTGCGAGACTTCCTCACCAAGAGGCTCGGCCTCAACGTAGAGACGGTTGTGCTTGTTGGGCGACTTGGACAAGGCGGTCATGCTGGACTTGCCACCAACGGTCTCACGGTACTGCACGACAGGGTCGGAGATACGGAGAGGAATACCAGCGTGGTCCTCCTCGAGATCCTTCAAGCAAATTTCCAAGTGAAGCTCACCAGCACCGGCAACGACGTGCTCACCGGACTCGGACATGGTGATCTGGACACAGGGGTCGGACTTGGAGAGACGCTTGAGACCTTCGACAAGCTTGGGCAGGTCACTGGCGTTCTTAACCTCAACAGAGCGACGGACGACAGGGGAGACGGAGAACTTCATGACCTTCAAGTTGTGGGCGGTCTCCAAAGTACTGAGGGTACCAGACTTGAGAAGGAACTGGTCGACACCAACGAGACCGACAATGTTACCGGCAGGGACGTCCTCAATGGGCTCAACGAAGCGACCCATCATAAGAATGGTACGCTGGATGGCCTTGATGGTCAAGTCGTCCTTCTTACCAGGGACGTAGTTAGGACCCTGGATACGGACCTTAAGACCAGACTTGACAGTACCAGCGAAAACACGACCGAAAGCGTAGAAACGACCCTTGTCAGAGGTGGGCACCATCTTGGAGACGTACAGCATGAGGGGACCCTTGGCGTCACAGTCACGGATAGCAGTGCAGGCCTCGTCGTCAGAAGGACCTTCGTAGAGAGTCTCGGCACGGTACCTCTGGGCAGTAACGGGAGATGGCAGGTGAATGACCAGCATCTCGAGGAGAGCGTCAGCTGCAGGCAAGAAGTTGCGCATGGCAACCTTGAGCAAGGCCTTGCCTTCAAGTTCAAGCTCTTCCTTGGTGAGCTTGACATCGAGCTTCTCAAGAAGACCGATAACTTCATCCTTCTTAGAGTGGTTGACAGCAGCGAAGATCTTGAAGATGGGGTCCAAGATGAAGCTGTTGAAGGTACGCTCAAGAGTCTTGCCCTCGTGTGTGTCAGACTTGGTCCACTTCTTGGTCTTGGGGTTAAAGAAGTTGTCTCCCTGCGTGAAAACGCTGGTTAGTATCAAATATTTACAGGCAACTTATGGGGGAGATGGAATTTACCCAGAATTTGTCCATCAACTTGTTGCGGTCGACACCGAACTTCTTGGAGTATCGGACGGCGAACTGACGGACAGTGAAAGCCCATCCGTGAAGACCGGAACCGAAAGCAATGGTACCCTTCTCAGGGTAGACCTGGACATCACCGAGAGCCTTGTCCAAGTAGGTAGAGATGATGACGTTGACAGACTCGATGGTACGAGAGAAAGACTGGTACAAGTCTTCCTTGGAGACCTGGAGCTCGAGAAGAGCACGGTCGACCTTGTTGATGATCACGACAGGCTTGATACGCTCACCAAGGGCCTGACGAAGCACAGTCTCAGTCTGGACACAGACACCTTCAACGGTGTCGACGACAACCAAGGCACCATCGGTGACACGGAGGGCAGCAGTGACTTCAGAAGAGAAATCAACGTGACCGGGCGAGTCGATCAAGTTGACCAAGAACTCGTTACCGTCGGACTTCTGGGGGATATCCTTGACATCATCGTCGCTCATCTTGGCGTACAGGGAGATGGCAGTGGACTTGATGGTGATACCACGTTCCTGTTCATCCTTACGTGTGTCCATGAAACGCTGGTCACCGGCCTTTGCGGCCGAAATGATACCGGCACGCGAGACGAGGGAGTCAGTCAAGGTAGACTTTCCGTGATCGACTAGATTGGCACAAGATGTTAGACGCTTTTATCCCTTTCCCTTGTCTCATCCTTTCTTCTTGTTTTGCTAGTGCCGGAGAAGAGAGAAGAGGAAGAGGGCCGAATGCCAGGTAGGGAGAAGGACGTACCGTGAGCAATGACGGACATGTTACGGATGTTGGACGGGCGGTCCATGAGACCCCGGATCTGACTGTAGTGTTAATAACGAGGCTCCCCAGAGATGACCCCTCCCAGCCGGGTGGATGGAGGGATGAGAGAGAGAGCGTTAGCACTGACCTCTTCGATAGTGAAGCTGTTGAACACATGTTAGTTCTGGATCCATAATCACAGTGCGTTTTCAAAGCACATCGAGAGCACATCTGGGGGAGATGATGCTGCAGCGGACGACTTACTTGACCATCTTGACGAGTTTTTATCGGGTAACAGCCGTAGAGGTGGGGTTGTGCGATGAAAAAAAAAGTGAGAACCAAGAAACGGCACTCAGGAGAGCAGGATCGAGATGTGGCTCGACCTGGGATGCTCTTGGGGTATGGAGAGAGAGAACCTGTCTGCGCTACTCCTGCGATGTGAAGAGAGCCGGGAAGGTTGGCGGGGAGGAGAGAAAAGCTGTGCGAAAGGAAAAAAAGAGCAGGAAGAGGAGGCGGCGGGCGTGTTAAGTGGGGAAAAAACGACGCTGGGTGCCCACCACGATTTTCCCGCATAATTCATTCTTATGCTGCACCCAAGGACTCAATTATTATTATTATTCTCCTTTTCCCTTTTTTTTTTTTTTCCTAATTTTGATTTATATGCCTCTTACTATTTCCCTGTACTTTTTTTGCCTGGCGTTCTTCTGCTGCTCGTACGAGTGGAACTCAGCATGACGCACTTCCCAGAATAATTAGTTACTTGTTTGGGACGCCGAATGCAGTACTCTCCAAGGCCTGGCATATTAATTATTTTTACTAGTCATTATTAAGAATTGCTGACAATTAGCTTCTGCTTTTTTTTTTTTTTTTTTTCAGCAGGAGTCCTGTTTGTGCGCAGACTAGCTTGATACCACGATAAAAAATTTTTGCCCCTCGTTTAGATTACTCCCGCTGGCCCCTCCATCGCCAATCAAGCCAGCACCCAGTAATTTGACTTGCCAGTATGATTACTTAGTACTTGTATTTTGTTTAGTCCTTGTTTTTAACAGTTTTCTGTTTTGATAGTGTATTATTATAATTATAATTATTAATTGTCTCTTTATATTTTTTGCATTCTATAATCAATAAGACTGGCTAATGATGTCATCTGGAGAACAGAGCTCCAGAGCTGTAGAGGAACCACAAACACACATTAAATGGATGACGCACTGTCCATGCATGCATTTTTCGCAATCTCTGTGACATGCATCATAAGGATTGAACCGTCAATATCATCGCTTACTTGTATCTTTTATTTAATGCCAGTTTTCGCGACTGCTATGTTTGTTTTCTCTCGGCTGTACACGGGAGGGGCTTGCCGGAGGGGCTGTGGCCAATCAGGTGCCCTGAAACGCCGTCCTGCCGTTTCACCGCCAGCCGCCCGGCGTTAAACGGAGTTTACAGCTCGACTAAGAGTTATTTTGTCCGTCATATCAAAGCACAGCTTCAAGTGCAATTCTGCAAGGTATCTATAAATACTATATACAAGGTTCGTAAATAATAGGGGGAAAACTATTAGGAGAAGGAAGAAAATAAAAATAGAGAAGAAAAACAAAACCCACCCGCTCATCCTAAAATCTTGGTATATGCATCCGCAACCTCCTTAGCAATCTCCGACAGGGTAACAATAATGATTTGATGCGTGACATTGGGCAGCTTATCACGGTTCAGGCCAATCCATTCAAGCGGCGGAGTCGCGTCTCCCATGTCCCGTAGTTGGGGGGTCTCGATCAATGCTGGCTCGAGAGCTCGGTACGTGTACTTGGATTGAGGCACATTCACAACCGCGGTAATCTTCTCGCCATCTTTCTTCGGCTGTTCCTCACCTTCGGCATCTTCCTGGTCCTCTTCACCCTCGGGCTTCGGGCCACCAGTGATGCGAACAGCAGATGGCGGTAACGGCTTTCCTAGACGACTGGCCAGAGCTCGTGAATGCGTCGACCACATGCCGCGAATGAAACTGATCCGAGAGTAGTTCCATCCGACATCAACCTTGCCTTCGAAAGCGCTCTTAAATATGTAGTCAATATCATACGATCCCACATTCTGCCACGTTTCCATGCTTGCAACCACGCGTGGCACTTTCAATATCGTACCGCCGCGAGATCCTGTTGCACGAGCGGCCACTTCGCCCACAGAGAGATCCTCCATTTCAGTTGCAGTTGGACGATTGATGCTGGACAACGCAACGCGGAGCTGACCAAGAGTAAGCCCTAGGGAGCTATGGATCCTGTCATCTTGCAGCGATACCGCGAAACGTGCTTGCGCATCGAGTGCCTCCATTTTGAAGATCTGATTGTCATAAAATGTGCTCGGGAATGCACCGACGTTGATTGCTCTTATCGTCACCACAACATCTGTGTGCAGCGATATCGATGATTTCTCAACCTCTTCTTCTTGCATCTTGAATTGTGGAATTGCCGGGATTTCTGCACTGGAGTTGAGAACAGAAGATTTACGGCGGAAAAACTTTTCAATCTCTTGCAGCGAACTCTCGTACGCGGCGTACTTGTCCTGCGCAAACCTGAACCACGTCTGATAGAGGGCTAGAGACTGAGAAGCCGTCAAAGTTGTACAAAATACTTGGACCTTTTCACCCTCTAGTATACTGACAAGGCGATCCTGGGAAGGCTGCGACGTAGTGCGAACATTGTACATGAGGAACTCGAAGGCGACAATATCAGCAACTACGAATGGCTGGTATTCAAATGATGCATTGGCTTGCAGCTGGGAAAACCCAAGAGATGCTTGGATCAGTGGCGTTTGCCCTGACATTGGGCTTTCGTCCGGCCATTTGATAGACGTCCGTATTTTCATCTTCTCCAGTGCCACCGAGCCACTCATTCGCCCTTTGCTCTCGATTGACATGACTTTGAAACCGCCGCATAAGTTCTGTTCCCAATCCGATGCTTTCTTAGACGAGACCCATAGATCCTTGATCACAAACTCGGCCCTGCCAAGTGTCTGTCCAAGGTCCAGTTGTATGTCCAACTCATCAATCGAGATAGCGGTGTTCCATGGGAACGCGCCAGCTGAAGCAACCTGCTGATATCGTTGCATCATCAGCGCCTGAGAATCCGCGGGAGTCGGTGCGGGAGTGGTCCCCGTTTTAGCAAAAGGTAGATCATCATCAGACGGAACCCAGATCTCTCGGAATAATAAAAAGTCTTGCACTTGCTTGGCATTGATTATCATCTTCATCGGGCTCACTTTGAGAATAGCAGAAATTCCACTTGTCGTGCTAACGTGTTTGCTGTTCATGAAGGACATGACCATTGACTGAACTTCAAAGCTGGCAGTTGACTCATTCGAATAAACGTGTTTCACTGATGCTTGAAGCGAGTTGCACGCAATGAGAATAGCAAAGAAACGACGGTGTTCAGCCGACTGCACCGTGTTTATAGTCACGTAAATGTCTTCGAATTTTGCCGTAGCTGCAACCCTTGCAATAGGCTGACAACTAAGACCAAACTCTTGTTTACAGATCCGTAGCCCTATGTTGAGCTTGCACCGGCCAAGGATACTTTCAGGGTTGGTGGCACCAAACGAACTATCTTCAAGCTTTTTCGTCTGTAACGTCCCAGATGACGACGCTCCTGTCTCCTCCTGTTCGCCCACGACCTCTTTGACAGATGACGATATCTGTTTAATCAACGGGACTACCGTAGGATATAACGTGTTGCTTGAAGGGTTCACTCTCAGTTCGGCATTCAATGTAGGGTCATCGACACCGTTATCGCCATACTGCACCTTGAGAGCAACACCAGGACTTGTGAGAGATGCAGTTGTTGTAGAGTCACCTTGCGTATAGTGGCCATATTTGCTTTCGAAACGCTGGCCTCCTCTAGCTTTTGCAGCCAGTACAGTCTGTTGATCATCAAGTTGCCGTCCCAGCAAAGTGACAATTGCTCCAGCAAAATCAACATCAACCAGCACAGAAGATGGTCTTTTGTTTCCAAACAAGGAATTCCCACCAGCTGTTTGCGACTGTGCTGGTGGGGTGGCCCAGATTGAGTTTGCCTCACGCAGCCTTTCTGCTGCAGAGGCAATCGAACTCTGTAACAGCCTGGCCGGTAGGATGAATTCTGTAGTTGCGCGGATGTCAAGGGACTTTCCTGCCGCTTGGAATGCAAGTCGTAGGTCATCCTTTGTTGAGAGATACGCCACATTGAAAAAAATCTCAGGCATCAAAGCAGAGTTCAGTGATCGCTTTCTTTTATCTCCAAACTTAGGTACCATCTGGAGTTGCGTGTCTAAAATACGAAGTTTCGCGGAATTGTCTCTGGATGTTGAGAAACTAACGCGTCGGATCGAGAATACCAAGTCCTCTGGTTCGGATCCAGATTTCGGAGAGAGGTTAGTGTCCATTATCCAGCTACTCTGAATGTTTGTTAGCTCCACCAAATATATTGCTTCAAAAACAACCGGTGGAGGGTTATCGGTATCTGTTATGCTCAGTCGGGGAACTTGACTTTGAGTCCCTTGGTTGCGTCGCCGTGCCAGGCGACCCAGGTGCCTGAACCGTTTCATATCCTCTGATAAATCCAACTTTTTAATACGGTCCTGTAGGTGTGCTGCAATATCGATGACGAGAGATGCAGTCTCGGCGTATAGTTGTATATCTAGCCCCTTACTAGTCAGGCTGAATGTGCGAACAACCTCGTTTCGTTCGTTAGGCCTTGACGTAGCAAGAAGGCCGATATCTAGTGCGAGTTTACCATACTGTCGAGCATAGGTCTTGTCCCGCTTCTTCAACTCAAGACCAATTTGAGATACGTTGACGTGGAAGTCGGGATAACTAGGGTCGTAACTTTGCTCGGATGTATCCAATCGTAGCTGCGTTGATCCAAGGATGAAAAGCATATCGGCCCAGTAGTCCTTTTCCTTGAGCCCAGGAGCACGAGCATGTACCTCCCAACCCGCCATTGTAAGACGCACATTGTATAGCATCTCGCGACCCGAAGAGACACTTCCGGAGCTGTCTGTAGAATGCGGTACAGGCTGTTCTTTGGCCAATACATCATTTAAATGAAGACGAAGCTCACTGAGACTGTCCGTACAATCCGAGATAAAATGGCTTGTTTCAGGGCCCGTGAAGGCACTTAACAAACTGCGTAATGAACTGGCATCCAGCTTCACAAGCTCAACCGTAACATCCGCCTTGAGAGAAAGGACCTGGGGGAGCATTTTACCAAAAATACGTCCATTAATTGGCGGGATATCAATCTCAGACACAGACTCGGAACGTGCCTCTTCCACCCTGCGAAACACGTGGTGGTTGCTCTTGACGTCAAAATCGACCTCGATTCCGCTATCATTCTCCGACTGAACAGACATGCGAGCTACTTTCCCGTCAACGATATATGTTAATGCAGGAAGGAGACGGAAATTGAGTTGATAATCGTCCAAAAACAAAGCGACATGAAATTGATGCGTGTCAGGGTTCCCTTTGGGCTGGTCGGGAACCACCGGCGACAATTCAGCCGTCTTGTTCACGTCGAGTCGTTTAATAAGATTCAGAACATATCGGATCTCGTCTTCCACAACTTGATCAGCAATATGAATTAGACCCAATGGATCGTCTCGCATATCATAGATGAAATTGCGGCAAGAGGAAGCCAGTTTCCAGTCATGAATGGTATTCTCCGGGGTCGAGTTTGTTATATGAGAGCCGTAAACATGAGGTTGCCAAATCTCCCACAGCATCAGAACTTTTGAGCGGTTTAAAAATTTTGTAGAGCAATCATTGGCACTAAGGAGAACGGTCATCTGTTTCTTCAGTTCACCATAGCGCGGGCTAAGAGCGAAGGAGCCTTTAAGACGGTATCCAGACAGATACAACGCCAAGTTTATTCCGTCTAAGCTGATGGATCCATCATCCGTACCGACAAAGATATGTACTTCTGATACGCTTTGGTCCTGGTCCTGGGGAGCTTGGTTCGCTGGTGCGGAAGCGAGTTGAGTATTGGACATCGTTTTGGTAACTTCTTCAACAAGATCCAGTATTTCCCAGCGGAGGCGCAGTGCGGAATTTGCGCAGTAAACGCGAACTGACTGTGTTTTCTTGATTGTTGGGGGATCGATCTCGTTGACAGAGGCCGCTACTGAAGAAGAGGCAACCGCAACCGAAATATCGTTTAGCATAATATCGTTTTGCTTTGGACCAGGGTCAATGACAAAGCTCAGGGATCGAGTATTACATGAAAATGTCGATTGGATATCTGGATTTGCAGCGGGGGGTTCTGTAATTTTACCCCAAACCGCCTTCATTGCGTGGCTCTTTTCAACATGCGCGAGATCCCAAGGGCGCCATTCGTTAAAGTTCTTCAGGACTCTCTCTTTGGCACTGGCTGGACAGAGGTAACCCAAATCAATACAACTTGTTTTCAGTGCACACTGTTGATCTGGCGACAAATTCTTGTAAATACTCCGTAACCGAGATATAATCTTCCACGAATCGTGAAGTCGTAGATGCGACTTTGAAACACGTAACACATACGCCGGCCGAGTAAGAAACAATGGATCTGGCATACCCACGGCAGAATCTGTGAGTGACCAAACTATGTAGCGCAGGCGATCAACGGTGGATGGTACCTCCTGGAAAGAGGCCGCGACTGAGTCTGCCAAAGTTGTAGTGCGTTTTACAAGGAGAGCGAGAGGCGCAACTGATTTAGATGATGTCATTGTCTCAAATGAGCGCATTTGTAGATGAGACCGTGACTTGGTGGCACTTGCGGACCAGAATACGATTTCTCTCAGGGAGCATGTGAGCTCGGCTTGGTCGTGAAATGTGTTAGCTTGTCTTCCGATGGCAGTAAAGGAAATCATTTCAGCAGCGGAGTGAATTGTTGTATTAATTTGACTGTCTTTTATCAAATCATGTTCTCGTCTCTCCGATTCAGTTCGAAGAGTAGCTTTCACCCGTATACACGACACTTTATACTCGTCTTGAAAAGTGTAGGTCGAACTTGTTTCAGTTGAATCCTGCGAATTGAGAAGGTTGAATACAGCGGATGGAATGCGAAGAGAAAAGCTCGTCGAAGATTTCGGTTTCTTCTTTTTGGATTTCTCGTGTTTAACAATGTCCGAGATGACATCAGTTTGTAAAGAATCGATCATGTCAACTGGGTCGCTGGCTTGGAGCAAATTGACTAACAAAGATAAGGAATGAAGGAACTCGGGAGTACAGAAACCTCGTAATCCAGGTTTTAGTGTACAGAAAATGTCGGTATGGGCAGCATTATGATCGTTAAGAGCTTCGGTGTAATCACCGCCTTCCGCGATGACTTCCTTTTCGGGTGCCAAATCTGGCAGGTTAGGGAGGTGGGCTGAGTCAGGAATCACCTGGTAGTAATTGAAGTGCGGAACAGCCCAGAAGCTCAATAGTCCACTCGTTATTCGTTGGGTATTGTTCCGTTCGCCGTGATATTGATGATGGCTTTTGTTCACGCCACGTCGAAGGGAAAGTTCCAAATCCTCAGCGTCGTAAGAATAATTTTTTGACCTAATTTCCGAATGCTGACTTCTTGGTTCTGATACACTTCTTGGGACGTCATCATTCCCGTGGCTATGTAGGCTTGAGCTATCAAAGGACAGGAAAGAGCTCTTGTGATTTAAGCCTTTGTGCTCTCTAGTTGCAACCCTATGTGATCCATCATGATCTATGACACCGACAATGGGTTCTGGCATTGAGGGCAGTATCATGGCAGGCGGGTTGGTATTGGCGGTTCTCAAATCGGATGTATAGTTGATATTTGGATCGAGTAGTAGCCAAGGAGTACGGCTGCTTCTTTCATCATGCGCTCGAATATGGTCCTGCTGAAATTTACGGTCTTCAAGGAG
The DNA here is from genome assembly GCA_000985935.1 of Talaromyces islandicus. Classification (NCBI taxonomy): domain Eukaryota; kingdom Fungi; phylum Ascomycota; class Eurotiomycetes; order Eurotiales; family Trichocomaceae; genus Talaromyces; species Talaromyces islandicus. Next base: position 4,135,854 of record CVMT01000001.1, on the reverse strand, counting down.
GTTTGACTTCTGCTGTAGCATTGACAGATCCAGGCTTGTCTCAAATAGAGCATAAGTTGTAACACGGTGCGATCCTTTTTGGCTCCTAGCAGCGGATTGTCGGTCTATTGTAGATAAAACTATATTCGGAATTTCCAGAGACATGCGCTTGGAAAACCGGAACCGAGACCAGTCATTGAAGTCAAGTTTGATGCCTCCGAGGCAAAGAATCAATGCAACTTGGTCTACTAAAAGAGACAGGTGGATAGAACCAGTTCTTGCGCGCAGGAAAGTCACGTCATGCAGAATTTGTTCGTGTAGTGGAGGGAGGGCATTCTCTTCATCGTCAAAAGTGAAATCCAGATTCCGAAACGCTGATGCGGCACATCGTATGAAATCTGGATTACATTCGCCCACAATGTTTCCCACATTGAAATCCCAATTGCAGACATACGTTGGCTCAGTTGGTGGAAGACCAAACAAACGGTGACCATAGACAGAAAGGCCATCGATAAAGAGCTGGGTGCTTGAGATAATGGGAGTATTATCTGTGTTGAGAGACTCCAAGGCTATCTCGGTGGGTGTTAGGCTAGCTTGCAAATCCATATAGTAGTTTGTGAAGCGAATGTCAAGATCAAGGGATGCAGCTGTTAGTCGGAGACATTTAGAATGATCATAAATATTTGCAGGTAAAAGAGCGCATGGCTGTTCAATCGACAAATTGATCATTATATCCAGGTCATTGCTCTTTTTATTCGGATTGACTGCAGTATGCGCGTCTCCCTGTTCTGCCGAATTTGCGGATTCCTGAAATTCTTCCAGGGTTCGGAAATGCATGTTTTCAGCAAAATAATTTTCTCTGATTTTCATGAAATATTTGATCAAAAATCCGTAGAGATAGCACCTGGGAGACTCTGCAATGATGTTTATTATAAGGGAGTCGGTCAGGGTTGGCAACGTTTCAGCATTGAGGGTATAATTCCCATCCAGGCTCAGCTTTGCCAAGGTACCTAGTGACCTGTCTTTGAGAAAGGTATGTAGCGTATGCCATAGAGGGGTTAAAAGATCGACAACCCCGTCTACCAGGTCAACATTGAAATTTATCAAACTTTGTTCGGGCCTAAAAGTGTCCGAAGATATGCCAACTTCCGAACTCAGATGAGACCCTTTGATCACAATAAAGGTATTGTCATCCAAATCTGACGGGTTGTTGATGACATTCGAGTCGTTGAGATTGAGATACAGGCGAAAGTCGCTGAAGAAGAGTTTCAAATTATACACGTAAGGCACAAATGTATAAAATTCTGAAATCGAGTTCGACGTCCAGTCACTGATAAGATCAGTAAGAAGGAAAGTGTGGTCTCTCAACAAAAATAACTGCAAGTCATGGCTGACAACGGTAAAAGTCCACGTATGAAGACTGTTCCAGACCAAAGGATTTGACAAGTCACAGGTGATAACTTGTCGTGGACTATGCCAAAGCAAGCCATGATTGACACTTGAGGATAGCTTGCAGTCACGTAGATCTAGAGAAAGCTGGTTAAAGAACCCAGTTTTCGAAGCAACCATGTCCATTTCATAAGTTATTGTTGAGTCTTGCGAAACCCGCAGAGTAAGCCAGCCGAAAGGACGTATCTCCGGTCCAACTTTGCCTTTTTCACTATTCTTGCCTCTTCCTTGCCTCTTCTGCTTTTGCTTCTTTAGCTTGGACACGCCGCGTATGGCATTTGCGCGCCCTTTCCATTGCCAGTCTTTTGATTCTTCACGAATCGGGATTCTCAGGGTAGTTTCGTCACTTATTTCCACCCGAATTTTGAGCTTCGTGCTTTGCCTTGAACTTCCAGGTATGAGCGGCTGGGCTGGAGAAGCGCTTCGGAAGTTGTTGGGGAAAAAGACACTCTGTAAACTAACACGCTCACGATCAGCCCATGGACCATAGTTGATAGTGCCTCTTTCGATCTTTAAGTCTATGCCCCACTCAGGTGGACTGCTGCCGTTAATATCTCCGGATAGTTTATGTATAGACGAAGAAGGACCATCATCTTCTGAGGGGACTCTCCCTGGTATGTCCCAATAATACGTCAAAGCGATTGAAGGGCAATCCAAAATGGTAGAGTATCTACCATATTCCACAGCATTCCAACCTTCATGATCATCCCGTGTCTCATCTAGATAGCGATTAAGGCCTAGCCATCGATTATCATGTGGAAGGCCGGTCTGGCTAGTGGATGTAGTACTCATTCCCTTGTTGTGGAATGACTCGACCGATTTCTGAAAGTAGGGAATCAGGTCTCGAAGAGTGTGCCAGGCTTGACGCTTCCGGCGTTGGTAATCAATGAAGCGGTTCCTTTTTGCTTTTCGTTCAGATTCGTCGGCTTGGAGAGATCCTAGGTTACGGGCTGCGGAGTGCTGGTCTTGTCTAAAGTCCGGATTCGGTCGCAACTGGATGACTGGGCGTGAGAATTCGAGAGAAATGAGCTGGCGGTAGAGGTCAAGAGGCCCAGAATCGGTAACATCAACACAGCCTGCCCCTTTCTCGAACATGATTGTCATGAGAGATCTGGTATTCTCGTTACCTGCCACAATTGCTCCTTTTGTGCATTCGATTTGGATAGGTAACAAATTGAGGAACGTAGAGGCAGATTCCATTGCTTCGGCGTTTAGGGCGGTAATACTTTTTGTAGATGATGGTCCTGAGCTCGAATTGCTGGAGGCGGATTTTTTGCTCGGTGTTCGTTCAAACCTGGAAAAAACACCATTGGCCGGGTCCTCTCGGTTACTTGACCTTGCTTTCGGAACTTCATCTTGCACTTCTTCACCCTGGTCGGCGGCGGCGGCGGCGAAACCAGAGAGTATATCATCATAAGCTGGGGTTCGGTTGTAAAGAAACCATTCCAGTCCGGACAGCGTAAGGGTTAATCGACAAGGAAGATGATCTTCTGCTTTAACGCCACCAGTTTCATCTGCGCCTTGATTTTGACTATTATTGCTCGTGGATTTGGAGTCTGCATCGCTGTCCAGTGGGCCCGAGACTTGCGTTCCAGACGTGGCTTGTTTCGGCACAAGGTGTATGCTTCGCACCGCGCGCTTCCAATAGTTCCATGTGATGTACCCTCCCTGAATCAAGACTGTTTCATTTACCCCATGATATCGTATCCCTTTGAAGAAGATCCTCCCGCCTAATAACGAAATCTGAAGTGCTTGGATGTCGACGTAAGCCCGGTGGTAGTGCCATGTGTATGCTCGAATGCCGTAGGAAACTAGGGTCGCAAACAAACGGTTAAAGTAGAAAAGAAAGAATAAGGCGCTGTAGCATTATTAGCTTTTATCTGGTAAACAAATTCGAGAGACCGACAGAATTCCGCAGACAATCAGTTCCACCAAGAAGAACCTAGGGGGAAAGGTCAGTAAGAGGCAGATCAAAGCTGCTGAACACGATGCGCACCAGTTGAACTGCGGGCCCGATGTCAAAGGCTGCAGGGAAATGGTGGACGAGGCCATTTCAACAGCTTCGAGAATGCCGAGGACGCATCATGAATATGCGATTGATAGCACAGGCACCCTCAATGCAAAGAGCACCGTTCGTGAACGATAGTCATGTCAAGCTGCTTCAAAAAATAATAACCGTAGTCAAGAAAAGGTGGACGGCAGGCTAGTCGCAGTTGCCCCGTCGCGCGTCACGGGTGGAGCTGCGGAGAAGCTCCTGCCAGAAACCTTCTGCCTACGCCGTACCGTCGCCTGAGCACGCAACGTGACGCCCTCAACCCTTTTTAACAGTCGACAGCTCTGAGACAAAATGCGCTTCTTTGCTCCCTCGTAGGCGCGGAATGAAAGCTATTCTCAACCGTTGACCGGTGGACCGCGAAACGACACCCCGGCGCGATGGATGTGAGCATCACGGCCTCCGGGGGCACAGGCTCCAGGCTCACCCGGGTCTTTATTATCATTTCAGGTGTAGCTTCGCTAGTTGCCACTCTGCTATCAGTCGTGTACGTCCTTGTCTGCCTCCTTGGTTATCAGCCTGCTGACTGCGACTCCTCGTCATTGAACAGTTCGATATGGCTTCAAACGTACGTCGAGAACTCAACCATGGAATAGCCGACCTTCTGATGGTAACATTTGGAAACAGGAAGAATTACCGGAAACCTTTGCTTCAGCGCTATGTCGTACGAATCTTGTTGATGTGAGTTCTTCGTGGGTGGTTGTATTCTAGCAGCTGAAAGCTAACCTGACGAAAGGGTGCCTATCTATGCAGCGTCGTCGTGGACAAGCATCATCTCGCTAAAAGCTGCTATGTTCCTTGACCCTATTCGCGATATTTACGAGGTATGACTACCGTACTTTATGCCTTGTGCTCGGTCTAACGGTCTGAAGGCTTTCACTATTTATACATTTTTCCAGCTGCTTATCAACTTTGTTGGCGGGGAGCGAGCATTAATTATCATGACCCACGGACGACCTCCAGTACAGCATATGTGGCCAATGAATACATTCCTCCCCAAGGTCGACATTTCTGACCCTCACACGTTCCTCGCCATTAAACGAGGCATTCTTCAATATGCCTGGTTAAAACCCATTCTCGCGCTTGTGTCAATTATACTCAAGGCAACAGACAAATATCAGGAGGGCTACATCGGATTGTCATCAGGTTACCTTTGGACTGGCATCATTTATAACCTTAGCGTCACCATAAGTCTTTACTCGCTGGCGCTGTTCTGGATTTGCATGCATAATGACTTAAAACCCTTTCGCCCGGTCCCAAAATTCCTTTGTATCAAGCTCATCATCTTCGCTTCATACTGGCAGGGCTTCTTTCTATCTATTCTGCAGTGGCTAGGTGCTATTCCCAATGGTGTAGCAGGGTACACGCCAGACAATCTGGCTGCAGCTATCCAGGACACGCTGATCTGCATTGAGATGCCAGCTTTTGCCATTGCACATTGGTACGCCTTCTCATGGCATGATTATGCAGACAACCGGGTTTCGTCGGCTCGTATGCCCGTTAAACATGCGTTGAAAGATTCCTTCGGCGTGCGGGATCTCATCGAAGATACTAAACAAACGTTTAGAGGAAACGATTACGAGTATCGATTATTCGACTCAGGAGATAACATCATTGCTCATGAGGAGTCCAGTTCCCGTCTAAAGCGGGTGATGGAGGGGATGCGGTACGAACGAGGAGGCAAGGGTAAATATTGGATTCCGAAGCCTGGTGAAGCCAACAGTCGCACGCCACTATTAGCTGGGGGTGACCAACAGGGCCGTAGAGGCTCACCAAGCCAATCTAAACGGGGAAGCACAGTTGACCAGTTCCGTTCATATGGGGAACTAGAAGAAACCAGGATGGATGAGGACGACGAGCGGCTGTTTGTTAACGCTCGTGCTTTGGAATTCGGAGATTGGAATGTGAGTTGTAGACCAATCATCACATGAAGGCCTGGTGCGGGCAGGAGCTAACAATGAATTTCAGTACCCTGTCATCACAGCCAATGAAGTTCCACGCGACCAGAGGTTGCCCAGGACAATAAGCTACCAGAGTCAGGATTCAGATCATGGCCACGTAGTGAGAAAAGCCCGGGGACACCGCAATAGCCATGTCTCTAATGGAGAGCGCGCCAGTCGCAAGCCGCGCAAGCCAGCCCAGGTAGAACGTGGATCCAGTGCTTCAACGGTTTCTCCATCGAACCGCAGCCAGGTGGTTGATTTGGTCGTGGAGAACCGGGCTGCAGAAGAACAGGAACAAGACACGGCGCAGCAGCAAACAGGGTCTGCATGGCCTGAGAGGCATGATGTTCACTTACAGTAAGAGGCTACTCTTTCTCGCCACAATGTTTGGTATTGCTAACCTGTTTCTCTAGGAGACCTACCGGCGAGCCTGTAGGAGTAATCCGCCCGCAGCCAACAGAAGGCATTCTTCCTCCTGACGTCCCATCAACCACTACCGGGGCGGACCAAGACGACGATGAAACAAGCCCCCAGTACGGCGACTTTCGTGAAGAACAGAACATCTGGGGCAGATGATAGCAATACTAAATCCTGAGTTTGATAGAAGGAATAACCATTTTTTCTTTCTAAGTTTGGTTCCTGCATACCGAGCCTTAGCATGTACACGTATATACCCGCTGGCAGCGTTGCAATCTCCGCTTGATTGGCTTCCAGGGACTCCCGGCTTGTGGCACCAGGGACACGAAAATGAAACCGAGGCCGAAACAAACAAACGAGACAAAACGAGACACCCTAGGAGCATGCGTGTGTCCAAGAATAGAGGGACTCGGGAAAATCGCGATAACGTGTTACGGTGGAGGAGGCGACTGCGGGCTGTGACTGGCGGCCGAGCACTGCATAAGCGCCCGCCGAGGTGGCCCAAAACCCTCAGCGATGCCCTAACAGGCAAAAGAGTGACTCGCGCCCGCCCGCGTGGGCCTATCGCGTGCGCAACGCCGCCTGCATCAAATGCTCTAGTGTTCAGTGTTGAAATGGCGATCGCTGCTAGTTCTCGGCCTGCCCGCGAATCACACGCTCGCGTCGCTCCTGGGATGCCTCACATGGAGGGTGTCGACGCCGCCACCAGCACGAAACCGCTGCCCATGATTAGACTATCAGCTGCAAGCTTGTCTTGCCGTATTGCTGCAACGGGAATAGAACCCCTGCCCGACGCCCGTACTAATGTACTCTGTATATGTTGAGTCACTTTCGCCGTTGTCAAGTCCGCGCGGGGTTGTGTCTTTCTTTCTTCTTGCCATTCCTGTCGTTCGTTCATTTGCTTCTTCTCTTTTCTCCCCGTCTACACTGTTTCTGCAGGCGAGCTGCCATGCAGGCCGCTTGAAAAGCTAGGCTCCGGCAGTTGAACAAGCTGTGCTAATGTTCAGTGCCTGGCTTCGTTCCTGCTTGTCCTGCCTCTGGTCCCAGGTGGACCTAGAGCGCGAGGGTCATGGTCAAGCAATGCAGAAAAAAGGTCAGTATATATTATCTTACACGTAGGGGATGATGCCATGTCTTTCGTACTGATAATGGTCTAGCGGTCGAGCGAGAGATGCAGGTATGCCACAGTCAACCACATCTCGTTCCGCCTATGAAGCTGGTCTTCTATGATTCCCTCCCGAGTCCTGGGCCACGGCCCCAGTCAAAGTCATCTCTTCCGCCATGGATGCACGAGACCAAGAGTCTCGCCAGCAGGGCTTCGCGTCGGGCAAGTATCCTGGTGCGAAGGCAAACGCCCAAGCGGCCTACGATCAGCGCTCCGACTGATTTCAGGCGTACCGATGTGCCTCGTGGTCGAGTAGCATCGTTTCGGCCTCTAGAGCTGAGCATCTATATGCCCGGGAACCGACTATCGGACCTCCCAGAGTTCGATTCTTTTGATTTGGGAACCCCCGGCCAGCCCTCCCCGCCGGCAAAGGCCCTTGTCTCTCCATTTGATTCAGCCGGTCACCTCCGTCGCCAATCAGGTCCGTTCCAGTTGGCCCGCAAGCCTATAGGCTCCGCGCCATCTCGACGAGGCTCTATGGCAACTCTTGAGCTGCAGTTGCAACAGACCCAGCCGCGGCAGAGCTCTGACCTTACCACTGGAAACCCGTTGATTCCTCACTTTTGCGTTCTGAGCCCCATCAGCAGCGGGCCTGTTTCACCTTTTCACCAATTCGGGGAGCTACGTCCCATTAGCGAACCATTCCAGAGAGTCCCTCAAGCTCCTACTAAACACAAAAACAACAAGTCCTTGTCTGGGGTTCCGGTTGGAATCGAGTCCTTGCAAAGCCCCTCCTTTCCATCATCTTCCATCTCAGCAAGGCATTCGCTTGAGTCTCATCCGAACTTTAATGCTCGTCAGGGTACTGGCAAGAGGAGGCAAGGACAGTCCTCTCGATCCTCTTCCTTGACCTCTGTGAGCACCATCACCAACAACATCACGACAAAAAAGTATCATCACCATACCCCTACCAAGTCCTCTTCTTCTACCCTCCACTGTCATAGCCGCGTCCGCACAACCAGTAATTCAACTATATCTTCCAAAACGCCTTCGTTATCCAGCGCCATCACGGCCGCAACAACTATCATGCCGTCTGACAAGGAACTCGAAAGCGCCTTTGGCACTCTACCTGTGATTCCGGCCAGCGCGAAGACTAGCATGGTGGTACAAGATCCAGAAGTCCACGAGGAAGAACAGCTCCATCCCGGTGGATATGAATACGACCAGCGATTTCCGAGCAGTATAGCAGTATAGTTGGTTTGGATTTTTGAACAATATTTCACCCCCCCCCCCCC
>CVMT01000001.1:4058760-4127588 GCA_000985935.1 Talaromyces islandicus | reverse complement strand
CCCCCCCCCCCCCCCACCCCCAAAAAAAATAACAAAGGCTTTTTGATACCCCACCGGTTGTTCGGAATTTTCGGTTATAGCTGCTACTCTTATAGCATGACGCTATTCATGTAATCATAATATCGTATGGTCTTTTCCTTTTGGTGCTCTTGGGTTAGAATCTATTGCTGCGTTTTGTTTGCTTGTTGGGTATTGGTCATGGCACGCATGGACGAGGACTGAAGTGAAGGTGAATGTTGCATGGGATAAGTTCACATACAAGCAAACCATACAAATCTGCGGGTACATCACCCCTTAGTTATTGATGCAGTTAGGTAATAATGTAACAAGAGCCACAGAAAGAGTGTCTACTTCCTCAGGTCCCAAATTCAGGTATTCGCTGTTCATAATTCAAATTACCAAACGTCTGTTCCGGGATAGTAAACCGCAACCTGGCTAAGTGTCTTTCCGAGGTCCAACGTTGAGAGAAGAGAGCCATATCATTCAAAACAGCGATGTCAAGAGTATAGATTGTTGTTTTCATGCACTCGGTGACTAATTTTGTCTCGGCAGATAATGGCCAGTCAGTCGAGAGCAGTGGCATTCAATTAGATGGACAGTGTATGCTACGTTGTTCGTGATAGATTCCGTATTGACTACGGCGCCATGCCCTGTACTTGATGTCTTGAAAATCGACCCGAATAGATTTGGAGGGAGTTTTAGGAGACGTACGGCGGCTATAGAAAGCATATCGGGTATTATACTCGTGAAACTCTAGAGTGATCTAGGATGGCTTTGGTCAATACGAAATTTGTTCCACAATTGGTGTCCAATGCGCCAGACGTTAACGACACTATTTATTTCTCAGTGTTATATCTGCTTTATGTACGTGTAGACCCGGGCCATGGTGCCTAGTTAGGCTTCCGAGTTCTTTCAGATGTAAACGACGGGCGAACCGATGCATTTGTTCATTCTTTAACAATTGTCAAATGTTAATTCATTCATTAACTTTATTTATGTTAGACGGTCGCCCGATAAAAATATGTACCATCCTTCAAATGTCAGCAGCGGAGTCAGGGTTCTGTTGCTTTTTTTTGCCTTTCGGGCAAGAGAACATGAAGATATGATCCTGGACCTGAGGTATCTTGTGAACCAGACGTTACTGATCCCGATACTCTATTGTATCACACTCAAACAACTACCTAGTTTGAAAGCGCTAACACCTTCAGTAAGGTTGCGATCAATTTCCGACATATGGAATGAAACGCATAATCAATCACCGTCGATTACTGACGACTAACACTCGACAAAGATGTTTACAAAAGCGATAGAATAGAACGTACCTTCTTCAAAAGGCTCTTTGTCTTCCGATACACAACTACTATATATGGCATCACGATACTATGTAGCAAAAAATGAGAGACGCAAAAATGAAGTAGACGACCCCGTATAAACTTGTCCCTTAGGTCTTTGCAAAAGGCAAAAAAAGAGAGAGAGAGAGAGAGACAAGACCAGCGAGTATTATAAACCCAATTACACTTCTCCCCGTCACTCAACCTCTTCAGCCACTGTCAAAAACTTATCACATAGGAAAGAGGTGCGAATATTGAGATACGGGATAGGTGTCATCGGACTCCGTTATCATAGGCATCTGCAAGTGGACATAAAGCAGCAGTGAAATTGCTGCTAGAAAAAGGCGCAAATATTGAGACTAAGAATGATTGGCTAGACTCCGTCATGATGCGCGTCTCCAAATTGCCGTGAAGCAATAGTCGGTCTAATGTTACAAAAGGTGCAAGTATTGGAGCCATAAAATAGTGGCCAGCCTAACTCTAGTCTACATCTGTATTTTAAGCTACAAAATATTGGGTAGAACTGTTGCTACTGTTGCCAACTTACGTCTGTTATGACATCTCAAGGCCGGTCAGAATATTTTCACAAAGGAAGTGGCAGTGGCTCAGCAGAACGCATATAAAAAAACTCAACAGATGTCGTTTTGTTTATAAGGTTGTGAAATTCACCCTGTCAATTAGACGACGCTGATTTTGTACTAAACAAGTAACATATTTCCCAAAAACGAAAGAAAATGGACGTGTAACGACACCAGGCTGCATCAATATCCCAACATAAAAGCCACTAACATAGGGTATTATTTATATAATGTACAACGCAACGCCCTGGTAAATCTTAAGAAATATATAGTCAACTAAACATCAGACTCGACAATTTCCACTCTCCCCTTGCCACCACCGTCTTTGGGATCGATCTCGTTCTGCAATCCCAAAATAGCCCATGCTCTTCCCATCATACCATAGCCCGCAGATGGTGTTTTCATGTGTCCAGCGCCACGGCGAGGGTTGTTCCTGGCTTGTTGCTCGCGCAATGCACGCTCTTCCTTGGCCGCGAGTATTCTTTCTTCTTCTTTCTTCCGCGTCGTGACATCGTCCTTCCATTCGCACCATTGCTCATAACGTTCACGGTTCTGTAGCACTTTGTATCGGTAGGTGGATTTAGCCGGACGCCATGTAGAGCGTTTTGTGTTAGCTGGAACAGTGGAGGCAAGGTCAGTAATGGGAGTTTCTTTGGCCAACTTGAGCAAATTGTTGAGAACATCCCGGCTTTCGGTAGCGAGAGCGTATCTTGCTTCTTCCTGAACGGACTGTTTACCCTGAGTAAGTGGCGCATCCAGCCATGAATATAGGTTGGTCGATCTTTGCACAGAGTAGGGATCGAGGAGGTTGGCGCGGCGGTTTTCTTCTCGCAAATAGCGAACAGATGCTTGGAGACTGTTGATCTCCGAGCGGAGAGCTTCATTCTCGCGCATGGCAGCCAAAGTAGCTTCTGTGTCGACAACAACGCCTTCTGCTGTGATGGCAGCAGCTGTTCCAGAGGCTCTCTTAGCGCGTTCAAATCGTTGCTTGTAGTCATCGCGCTCGGACTGTGCCGATTGCAAATCCTTGGTAAGTTTCTCAACCGATGCCTGTAGCTCCGCTTCCTTCTCTTGCATTTGTTCGAATTGCATCTCTAGTTCCTTGGCGACAGAGGCTTTCTTGGATGCTTCACGCATTCTTGACTCGAGAAGTTCAACTTTCATCGATTGTTCCTCCAAAATCTTGTCTTTGACACCTAGTCCAGTAGATGCTTCACTGAGCTCGTTTTTCAATCGACGAATCTCCTCATCCGCATCAGGCGAAGTCACTTTGTGAGACTTTAATTCCTCAGAACGGGCAATCCAAGGGTGTTTTCCTCGTTCGAATTCAGCCGTATGGGCCAAGTCAGAAGCATGGGCACTCATTTCGTCCAAGTAACCAGTCAAAGCCTTAAGTTTTGTGGTGAGTAGAGAAAGAGCACTATTTTCTTCACTCTCAGCAGTAGGAGTCTGATCGACGGAAACAGCAGTTTTCGACATGTTGGCCAATATTTCATCGTAAGTAAACGGCTCTGTACGACCTTCTTCTCCAAGCAAGATCGCTACGCTCTCACCCATTTGTCGAACCAACTCCGCCAACTCCTTAGCTGTGGTTTCTGCAGATTCAAACCCTGCAGCGGCTCCGTCTGATAGAGCAAGAGATCTAGAATTGAGCTCCTCGAGTGAACGGATCACTTTCGTAACAACAACTTTCAATCCGCGGGCCTGTCCCACCAATGCCTCCGACTTGTTGAAGAAAAACAGTCCCTCTTCATCGTCTTCGGCCGGTGCTGGTACTTTTTCTTGTAACAACGTCCTGAGCCGTGTCAATGCTAGTGCAGTGTGGTCAATATAGGTTTGTGTCATCACAGAACGTGTATAGGTTTCATCTGCATATGCCGCCAGCTCTGCTGGAATGAGCGTTTCTGCAAGATGGGTCATCAGCGCAATTGATCGTTGAAGTTCCATGGCGCATTTCTTCTCATTGAATTCGTTCCTTTTCAAGCTCTCGATCCAGTTATTTAGTGTTCGCTCCACTGGTTCCAGCTCAAACAAAGCGCGCTCAAAGCTAACGAATTGCTCAGGAGAACATGATGTAACAAACTTTGTAAATCTATTACAAACAGACGATATCCATATGGTCTTCTCGATAACGTCATACGATGTGAAGGCACTCTCTGGAGTACCTGGGAAATGGGCTTGGTCGGCAAGGCGTTCACGAACGGTGTTGAGAATCAAAGAGGCTTTGAAACCAACGCGTCTTGCACGCAAGACAGCTTGGACGGAATTCTTTTCGGTTTCGAAGTATTGCGGAAGATAAAGTTGCACTATTGAGAGGTGCTGTGCAGATTCTTCCGCCTCCATGCGGCCCAGTTCAATGTCAATTGTTTTGGTCTGAGCCTTTTCCACAGAAGCTTGAAGCTTGAGATTAAGGTCCATCATAGCTCTAGATCTTGTGGAAAGTTCATTCGCTTCTGTTTCCGTCAACTGTTGGGAGGTACGCATATCCTCAAGGTCACTTTGCAAGTTGGAAACAAGTTCTCGAAATCGAGACAATGTATATTCCAAATCTTCAATAACTTCATCTTGCTGGTTAACCTTGCGGGTTTGCTCATTGAAGACTGACTCTCTGTAGTCAAGCTCCTCTTGTAGTTGCTTCTCGGTTTCAATGTGGTTAAGCTCGAGCTCGTCGTTGATTTCTTGTAAACTTTCGAGGTCTTCGATGGCCGCTTTTAGTTCATTGATCTGCTCCTGCTGCTGCATGTTCTTATCTGCCAACTCCTCGATCATTTCTTCGGCACCAAGAGCGGTATCCAGTTGTTGCTTGAGATCATCCACATTGGATTCAGAAGTCAGCAGTTTTTCCTTAGTCTCTTCGTACTGAGTTTTCACTGTCGCATATTCCTCTAGATCATCCTCCAGCTCCTTGATTTGGTCCCGGAGCTCTGTTTCTGTTTGTTGTGTCATATCCCGCAGTCGGATCAAAGCTTCACGCAGCCGCTCGTTCGTCTTCTCCATTTGCAGCCACCCCTGGCTTGACTTGTCCTCTGGGCTCACGACCGAACCATATTCTTCATTCTCATCGCGCAAAACCTCAACTTCGAGTTGAAGCTCTTCCAGCCTTATTTTGAGGTCCTGACACTCGAGTTTGAACGCCTCGGCAGTCTCCTCCGCCATCTCACGGTCGAGAGTAGCCATTTCTAGAATTGATTCATGCTCGGCCTGCTGTCTTTCGGCTGCTTCAAGTTGAGCTTCGGTTTCGCGAATTTTCTTCTTGAGCTCTGCTAATTCGACTTGTTGCGGTTGGTATTTTGTCTGCAGCTTCTGGATGATACCCTCGTATTTGTCTCTCTCGGATTGCAGCCGCTCAAGGTCCTTCAGCCTTTCCCTGTCCTCGGTTCTCTTTTTCTCCAACACCTTTAGCTTTGTTTTCATGTCCTCGAGTTCCCTGGAGATGGCTGCATTCTGGGGCGTGCTCCTCGATGTAGAAACGACTCGCGTCGATGTCGTCCGCGGATGTTCTTGTTTGACTGCCTCCGAAGAGGCTGCGATCTCATCCGGGGATTCTTGTCCCGTTTCCAGCGGTGATTCATTGTGTGCGCTAGGCTCAGACGTAGCACTTGTTCTACTTGAGCTCTCTTCTGTGGTTGTCTTCGATAGGGTTGGGCGAGCTGAGGGTCGTTTAGCGGGGTTATTGCTTGCTGTGCCAGCTGAAGACACCCCAGGCCTTGTCAACTTTGTTTGGGCGCCTGTCAAGGATTGCCGGGACATTTTTGAGGCAGCTGCACCGGGGGCAGGCGGACCCATGGATTGACGCCCACTGATACTAGCTCTGGGCTTCACTGTCGGAGCAGGTTTCGTTGCCGTAACGGACGGTCGAGAGGGAGCGGCAAGCTGCTTGGTCGGTGACTTGGTCGGTGACTATCCGTGGTCAGTTAGTTAAGAAAGCAAATCGAAGGAAAAGGTCGAGGCCGTACTCTCAGAACTCGAGTTGGGGCTGTCGTTCTTGGGGCGGGGGACGGGCTTGCAGTTGTGCTCTGGCGTCTTGCAGCAGCGGATGTGGCTGCGCTCCCTGCCCTTCTCAATGCTGCACTTCCTGCGGTAGAAGCACCCTGCGATTTGCCGGCTGCTGCTGCTGTGCCCCGGGGGGCCTGTTTACTCTCTCGCTTGGGAGCAGGGCCTACGACCGAAGCAACGGCCGATGGCCTGATAAACATTCCAAATCCATGCTCGCAGTCAAAGTAGCGTTCGCCCTGGACTGAGCCGTCGTTCTTCCCGGTGGGTTCATCCAGCTCAACGCCAATCCAGTCGCCGGCGGCGAAGTGCGTAGGGCCAATGAAGCGTACTGCAGCCTGCCGGCCGTCCAGCAGGTTAACGACCTGGCCTTGCGATATGTCGACCATGGCCACCGAGTTGCAGACGCGAGCTTGCGAGTTGCGTTGTGGTTAGATGAAGCTCCGGGGTTTGTATGGCAATTGCTCGTTCAGGAGTGCCAAGCCCGACAGAACAACGCGACAACCGCGCAGTCCCACTTTAACAGGTCCTTCCGCCAATGACATCGCGCCCAGAATACTTGCAATACGGCCCAATCAGAAGTCTGTCTACCGTCTAGGATTATTCGATTCAACTCTATACAACAAAAATTTGAGGACAACATTCTAGGCTGTGCTCTTGAAAAACTGGGGAAATATCTGCCGGAGTTCCTCAAGACTGCGAATAGTGTGCTTACAGGCCGGCTTAGCGGGCAAACTCAGCATTGGCTCGACCAAGTGTGCCGTCTGCCACCCTCGCTCTTCCGCATGTTTACAGTTCAAATGCGAGTCATCTGAGCAGGAAAGCAATCAGTACACTGCGGTGAGTATACGGTCGAGTGTTTGGAAGGAGGTCACTGACCAACAAAGAAGCAATTCTCAACGCCCTTCGCTCCAGCCTGTTGCTCGGCCTTTTCCCACATCTCCGTGCTGGGCTTACAGATCAGTTTCGGTTCAGCATAGTCGCAAAATGTAATGCCCTCGAAAAGATCATCCACGCCGAGAAGCTTCACTACCCTCTTTGCATGGTTTATGTAGGCGTTTGTGAGCAGCCAAGGCTTGACTTTGGTGGTGTCGAGGTCTGTGAGCAGCTTCCTCAATTTTGGGTCCGGCTTTAGGATTTCGTCCAGCGGCAAAGCATCGTCTACTTTGCGATTAAACTCTAGAGGGTCGACCTTGTGGTGACGGGTCAGGCCTTCGATTGCGAGACCGTATTGTTTGTAGTACTTCTTATGAAGCATCACTGCGTCGTCCGGGTTGATTGACAAATGGGTGACAAAGAAGACGTCTAGCGCGTGTGTCAGTGACATTCTAAATTATCTTCAAGTATAAAATTCACCAATCAGTTCTTGCATCTTGTCGTGGATTTGTGAATCTAGACAACGGCCTTAGCTAAGGGTGAACATCCATCGCGTAGACATCTAGAGCATCAAACCTCTTGAATACAACTAAACATGATTGATCTATTAGTGTTATAATAACGACGAGTCTTCACATGTCTAGACACGTACACAGTTGTCGATATCAAAAAAGAAGATTGGGCGAGTGTCGCCGTCTTGGTCTGAAACTGAGGCCATGGTGAGTCGACCTATGTATATATTCCTTTGAGATAGGAATGTTGTAACACTGGATCAACGAATCCTAGGGAGCGCGATGAGATGAATGTATCAGCGCGAAATAAATAGCCAAAGGAAAAAGCAAGTCAAAAATTAAATCCTGGACACCTTCACATCTGAAACAGAATGAAAGCAGGCAGCAAGAGCGGACGGAAGAGTCATCGATTGATACGAATTTGGCGGCGGGGAGACGGTTTTTCTGCCTCAGGCAAAAAAGAAAACCGGTGGCGCTAGTCAATTTTCCGTCACTCGCAACTTCCGTGCGAGTTGCCGTGTTTGATTTTCTCCAGATTGTCGGACATAGTGACAGACTGTCTCATATTTAGGCTGCATTCGCCTATTTCCTTGTTATTCAGAGCAAGCAAATGTCCGTTATTATTGTTACTGATAGATGCAGCGCCGTCAGTAACTGCTTGGAAGCTTGCCCACATACATGGCAGCTCCGACGAATCTTTCTGTGCCCGTCGCCGAGACGCGCCTGACGTCGCTCTCTGTTGAGGATGAGCTCAAAGAATACGAGAAGATTCTAAGAATAAGCGATGAAATCTTTGCAGGAACCCATCCGAGGCTGAAGGTCCCTCAGCAATTTGTTCGCAAGGCGCCTTCACGTACTCTCCAAACCCCTGTGGCCTCAGCTACCATTGAATCCACAACTCCGCAGCCAAAGGCGACACCGCCAAACCCGGCTCTGGTAAAACCGCAGTCATTACAGGGAGCTTCTTCAGCCCAAGCTAGTCCAATACCTTCGCATTCTACCGGCGCGAAGTCGCATGTAGCTCCAAAACTCGCGCCAGAGATCGACCCCATATTTCTAACCAAGTCCGATGACCTAGTTCGAGCAGAATTACAGTTACAAAGGAGGAGAGTGGAGAATGCCCTGAGGGAACAGACCGAGCGCGCAAAATACGAGGCGCGCCAGAAGGCCGTTGCCCAAGAGGAGAAGCCTGACTTTGACATTTCCGATGTCCTGAATCAAGCCCTGGAGATCGTTAAGCCTCTTCCATCAGTTGATGATGCTCTGGGTGCTAATGGTACAAATGCTCCTAGCGATTCCTTTGATGAGAACTCCTTGTATTCTAGTAGAGCTCCCGACTCCCCTTCGGGCGGAGACTACGAACAACAAGCAACTGTCCAAGGTACTACTAACAACAATGTGCCATCTCAGGGGTTTACCCGGCCTGCGCAAGCAGAAAGATACGAGGAACTGGAAGAGACACAGGATGAACCAGAGTACTCTCCTCCGGAACCGACAGTCCCTATGCTGGACGCGCAAGAAGATGACGAGTACCAACCTCCCGACGCACCGAATCCTCGGCGTCCCATGTATGAGCGACCAACGAGATACGCTATGCGGCAGCAGTCGGTGTCCCCGGATATGAGGATCGTGAGGAATCACATCACTTCGCCTGCAGCTCCACAACCATCACGCGTTTCACCATTAGCCACTGCCAAACAACCCCCAAGGTTGAGGGATGCCCAGAATGACTACCGTGAGGAAGGTCCTACGGATTTTTCGTCCGGCCCGAGTACTCCTGATGGCGCGGTTCAGCAATTGATGCCTCGCAAGCGTCGCCGCGTGCAAGAGCCTCGAGCTGGAAGTGTTGTACACCTTATTAACTCACCCGGACCTCGTGTGAAGCCTGAGCCTGTGTCTCCGCCCCCATTTCGTGATATGCAGCCTTCTCGTGGGCATGGCCGAGAAGCTCCAGTGTACATTGACATTGTATCACCGCAGTACACCCCGTCTAGTGAGCGTAGAGAGGCGATACCTCGAGAATCCGTGTACGAGCATGATCGTTACGGAAGCAGTGGGCGTGATTATGAACCTCCTGTTGAACCTAGTATCCGGGCAACGTCTCGCCTCAGTGGACGGAGACCAATGCGTGATACTGAAGACTTGAGGCGGGTGGCCAGCCTTCATTATGCGCGGAATCCAGAGCCTGTGTACCGCGAATATGGGGAACCTGTAACGCAGCCGCGATCAGTACGAGCTTCATCTTATGCAGTATTTGAGCGTCCTCAGCACGAGAAGCCGGCGTACTACGAACCCGTGGTACCAGCATATCCTAGACAGTATAGCCAGTACGAAGATTATCCTGCGCATCGCGTTCGTGAATTTTATGTGGAGGAGGAACCGGTACCACGATATATCGAAGCGCAGCCGCGGCGAATTGTTGTTGACGAGTACGGCAATCAATATTACGAGATGACACCAGCATCGAAGATTCGCGCCATGCCGCCTCCGGCGACTCGGTCAGCGAGGCCTGACGAGTACAACGAGCGAGTCCGTATGCGCAGTGCTAGTGTTCGTGCCGGATCGATTGTAGACGATGGATATGGCAGCCGCAGATACATCCAGGAGATGGCACCGCCTCCGTCGACAAGCTATAGACGTGTAGCGGAGCATCCCCGGATTGTCAGCGACGGCCAGCGGCCGTATTCACGCTCCGTAACGGAGCACGAGCCGATTTATCGAAGCGGTAGTGTTGCTGTTGAGTACTCTTCCTCCCGACCATCCGTCTACGTTGATGATGATGTGTCTCGGCAACGAATCATTCGAACATCTAGTGTTCGACCACCACCGAGCCGCTACGAGGAGGCACGCGAGGTGGCTCATCGTGTGCCTAGTGTTCGTCCCAGTGGACGTGAGGTGAGTGCATACATGGGCGAAGAAAACCGGCTGCTGCGGGAATACGGCGAACGGCCATTATATAGCTCAGTGCGCCCGGAGCGCGAAGCAAGATATTATACCGAAGAAGATGGAGCGCGACTGGCTGTTGATGGCGCGGGCGACATGGTGCACCGGATTCCTCGATACCAATAATATAACTGGAGGAAGGCCGGATGTATAATATATACATACTGTAAACTAGATATACTTAGCCTGTGTGTGTATGGATGATTTCTTGACGTTTTTACATAGATTGCCCACGCATACTAATTTTCAGTGTCAAATTGAATAAGTTCACGAACTATATTTGTTTCGTGTGTACTTCAAATGTTGTCATATGATGTAGCCTTGACCGATGCGCACAAGTAGTCATACTAGTAAGCTAGTAATTCAAGGACCAAAGACCATAAACAAACTATACAAAGACAATCGATATCCACCTTCAAAAATGCATACTTGCCTATCATTGCTCAAAGCGTAGCGGTGGTATGTAGCGCTAGTCGATCCTCTGCTCGATCTGCATCATCTCAGTGCACACGAACCGAATGAGGAAGCTACATCGACGGATTATTCTACACCGTTTCCAGCGCTAGTAGCACGCAGTACTAGTAGTTTGTAGTACGTAGGTCGGGCTGAGCTGAGCGGATGGACTTGGAAGCTGTTGGCCAGGTCGATATCAGACACAGCCTTGAATCAATCGTATACCAGATATGGATTTTTTTCGAGTAGGGTCTCATGTTCGATCTAGTAGGGAATTCCAGCCGCTGACCGAAAAGAAGACATTTCAGGAATGTTCAGGCTGACGCGGCTGTTGGAAAAAAAAAAGCTCACCCCTTGCATCGAGCAATGTTTTATTTTGCAGCCGGACCTGATATCCGGCAGTGGACCAGTATCAATGCCCAGTCTGACTATAACAATAAAGGCATTTTCACTTTCTACTCTGCGTTATATGTCTTAATAATAATATTATCTCAGTTGAGCATTCGGATCGGCCGGAGCAACAAATGACAGCGCGGATCAGGCGGATGGAATTGGTCTCCGAGCCGAGAGCCCAGTGATGATTCATGACTTCAGTTGGAGTATACAAAATATATCTATTATGTGTAATATTATACAATATTATACTGAGTGATAATAATAATAATAATAACAGGATGTCCATTGTCCAAGGGAAGAGACGTGTGTCTATTCGCAATTCATAGCAAAGGATTGCTTAGACTCGTGCCAAGCTTCTGCCAGGCTGAAAATTTCTCGACATGTATGTAGATCGGGGCAGTCTTTGCCTGTCCATTCGCGCTGGGCGTGGTTTGACATTATGTATTCATTCGGTATTCCTGGTCCGAGTAAAAATCAGCGGAATAATGCAATACCCCAATAATGTTCATCGTATTAGTTAGAATCCTGTCGAAACATTCGACTTCGAGCATCACGACCCATCGCAAAACTGGGACTAGTAGCGCTATCGACGGGGAACTGCTAGCCTCACAGAATTGCGAGTCGACCGAACTCGCAGCCTAGTACGCTCCAAGTCTAGCTCTGGCTTGCCAGACCAACACAGCCTCGATCCACCCGGCCAAGTCGAGAATTCCAGCCTGAGCCCGCTTACTCGTCAGCCTCGCTGCGCTTGACGTGCCCTTTGAACTTTCTCGTCTCGCCCAATCTGTCGTCCGGAGTATTTTACTAGGGACTAATCCGTACGGAGTACGTTCGTACTTGAGCCTTGAGTCCAAGTGTGTATGGACGTTTGTCTTACCAACATCAGTACAGAATAATACGCTCGTCTTGCTGGGCTCAAGTTGTTTCTCCGCTTCCTGATGGGGATGAGCAAGCGATTGGCCAGGCCTCGGCCCATGCCATCATTGAACGATCATGCCAAACAAAGTTGGCGGCGGACCAGACTCCAGGGATTCTTGTTATTTGCTGAGAGGCAGGACGAGAAGAACGAACAGCCGAATCTGGATAGCGATTGTCATAAGGAGGCCAGTCCCGGTATTCTCCTGTGCGCATAGTCATATCCAGCAAGACACGGCAGTGATCAGACGGCTAGTTAGTGCTTACCAGATCTCAAGAACCAGGCAATTGGGAACGTCGACGCGGTGTAGGAACAGAAAGAAATACGTAGTTGGTACGGAGCACGTAGTGCGTCGAAAACAGAAAGGACAAAAGTACGTACTGCGCGCCTGTGCCGCGACCTGTCATTTGCCTGCACGGATCAGCCAAAGTCCACCAGTGGTCAATACTCAATAATGAGGGTACGGATAGACCAGGACAATAATAATTAATTAGTGGCTGTGCAGGGAAAGAAGAACACAGCACTGTATGAAGTAATACTCGGTAGTGAAATAAATAATAATGGTGGATGATGGGGAGAGAGGGAGAGCAACGGCGACCCGCGTGCCCCGAACAGGCCTAGCCGCAGTCGCCGGCCCTCGCCGTCCCTTCCTCGACGCTCGACCTGCTCAGTTCTCCAGGCCTTCCTCTCCGCCCTCCGACTTCTCTCTCCATCCCACCACTACCACGCCCACAACCCAACTACC
Organism: Talaromyces islandicus; assembly: GCA_000985935.1. NCBI lineage: Eukaryota > Fungi > Ascomycota > Eurotiomycetes > Eurotiales > Trichocomaceae > Talaromyces > Talaromyces islandicus. The sequence goes on along the minus strand of CVMT01000001.1, from coordinate 4,114,845 downwards.
AGAGATACCCCCTCCCCTTCCCCTTCATCTTTCTGTGTCTGTTCTCGTCGCTTTTTTTTCGTTGCTCGCTATTTATTACTCCCCTTCTATTACCCACCCCCCTCCGTCCGATTCTCTTCGCTTCTCGTCGGTCCCTAGGAGTTTCCCTCCCTTGTTTCTGTCCGAGTCCAATTCGCAGTCTGTGTTGTCCGCCCCGGCTCTTTGCTGTTCTTGCTGCTTTTCCTTCTGTATCCCCAAGGCCACACCGCAATCCTGGGGAATCAGAAGAGTCCAGATAGTCTTTTCGCCCAAACACCATGCACAAGATCTCCAATTTCACCGGTCAAGCTCGCCATGGCTGGGAACGCATGACGCCTGCGTTCGGCATGTCTCGCCCTCACCCCGATATGCACGCTGCTTCGCAGTCCATGCGCCGTCCACACGTCGCCCCAGCGTTGACACCGTCTTCCCCCGCCGATCCCACAGTGAATCTGTCCTTCAATGTGCCCTTTTCGTCCTGCCTCGCCGGTCCCGATGTCGAGGATGTCCTGCACGCCAGCCCCGGCGCTCTGCAACGCTGGACGTTTCCCGAGGGCACCCCCGAAGGGACCCCGATTCACAACTTGCCAGTGCACGTCAGCCATGTCGAGACTTTGCGGAGACTCTGTCGGACCGCCGCCGAGACGAGCCCACGACTCGAAGCCACTGTCACCACTTCGGAGCCGAAAACTCTGCCTTCCATGCAACGACGACAGCAGACGTTAGTGACCAATGTCTGTCTGTCGGGAGACGGAGATATTGTTCGGCAAACAAGGGCCAAAATTCTGAACGAGACCCCGATTTCTCTGGTTAGTCATGCTTACTTCTCCCAACTGGAGTTGCTGATTGTATTGGGTTGCTTGCTAATCTGGAATGGTCGTAGCGCTGCGCAAATGTGGACGTTGACATGCATCTGATCATGGACACGTCGACAAAGGGAATTCGCACCAATGTACTCGAGCATCTGGATACCTTGGCTCAATACACTGGCGCCGATATTTTCCTTCTCAGCCCCAAGATGGTCGATGCCGACAGTGCTGTCGTTTCCTCTTACGGAACCGAAAACAGCCTGGAAAATCGCTTCCGTGTAGCTATCTATGGTGACATGGAGAGTGCTGAGCATGCCAAGACTAGGATGCTCATCATGATCGACCAGATTGTATGCTTCTATAACAGCTTGCTTGGTTATTTACCGGAATGTGCTAACAATGAACCAGCTGAAACGCCATGTGGATGCCATGAAGTTGGAACTGACAATGCATACCTTGGTCTGTGGCCGCACTCGCAAAAACATCAAACTCATCGAAGCCGCAACCAATACTGCCATCTATTTCCCACCGCCTTTCCCTCGCATTTTTGGCTACACGCCTCCGGGTGCCAACCGACGAAGCGAAGATGAAGTATACATCACCGGTGAGAACATGGAAAGCATTGCAAGAGCTAAACAGAAACTTCGCGAGCTCGTGATGGCCGTGAAAATCTACGTTAAAGACGTTGTTCTTTCCGCTAGCAAGATCGACAATATCTTATTGGATCGACTTGACAAGGTCCGAAAAGTCATGGAAGCCAACGGTTCATACGTTTTATTCCCGCAACTTGGTAGCCAGCGTGGTCTTGTTCGCGTCCAGGGTACCGAGGCATTGCATGTCGAGCGAACCGTACGCGAGATTATGGCATTGGCAGGGCAGTTTTACAGTGCCTCTTGGTGGACTTCAGTCCCTGACCCCTCCCAGGGTGGCATCCGTCCATCCCCGGCCGAGATCAGACCGATGCTCTCTGATATCTGCACCAATTCCAATGCGGACGTGAGCTTTGAGAACATGGGATTCTCCATCAATGGATCGGACGATGCCGTGAAAGACGCCATGAATGTCATCTACCAGATGCCCTTTGTCAAGCGTGGTCCGTACCAGATTCGCGTCAAAATCGAACTCGCCAACGAGCACAAGGAATTTGTCAGCGGCAAGAAGAACGGCAAGATCAACAAAATCATGGGTCAAAGCAACGTTCAGATTATATTTGATGGATTCAACGAGTACAATTTTTATATCGATGTTTGCGGCACCCAGTACGATGCTACCAAGAACGGTCTGGACTTGGTGGAGCAGGAGATGCCGGCATCTATCTCTTTCCATGTACCTGATCAGTATCACAAACGTATCATCGGTATTGGGGGCCAGCATATCCAGCGTATAATGAAGAAGTACTCGGTTTTTGTCAAGTTCTCTAACGCCATGGATCGCGGTGGCATTGGCAAAGAGGACGATGACGTCAAGGTTGACAATGTCATCTGTCGTACACCAGCTCGCAACGCGCAGAGCTTGGATCTCGTGAAGCAGGAGATTATGGACATGGTAGAGAAAGTGGTACGTTTGTGGTTGCTAGATCTATCTTGGGGTGGGCAAATGCTAATTGATTACAGGATGCCGAATACGTGTCCGAAACCGTTCTTATAAACCGCCTCTACCATCGCGAACTATTGGCTCGCATCCGTGAGATCGAAGAACTTGAGAAGAAATGGAACTGCAAAATCGAGTTCCCTAGTACGGAGCTCGCTAGTGACATTGTCACCATCTCAGGACCGGAGTACCAAGTCCCGCAGGCCGTTGATGCTTTCTTGGTAAGACCAACCATCTTCTTGCATGTTCTTCAACTAACTTGTCTAGGGCATGGTTCCTGAAAACCACGAGCTGTCCTTCCAAAGCTCGGCGGAACTGCGAAGCTTCTTCAAGTCTGCAGAATTTGTTGATGATGTTCGTAGCAAGCTCAAGGACCAGTATGAAGTCGATGCTACCGTTGATACGGCTGCTGAACTTCCCAAGTCTGGCGACGACTCTGCTCCAGTAACACCACCTCCAGAGGACCGTGTTGTACTTGGTTACACCCGGAACAATGCTGGTGGGCTGAAGGATGCGATCGACTTTTTGATCTCCCGCCTTGTTGCTCACGGGCTTGATGCCACGACTGTCAAGGGGGCCATTCCACGCCCCAAGTCGGATTCGTTTGAGGAATCTTTGCCTTTCTTCGACTCCAAGCTGTTGCAGCATGCCCCGGCACCTCTCGTCACGGATTCTCCTACGCGCCCCAGCTTCGGAGATGATGTCAATGAGCGTGGATCAATCTTTGAACGGCTCCGTAAGCCCGGCAGCATCTCGTCTTTCTCGTCATTCATTGGCCGCAAGAATCACTCAGCGTCACCGGCTTCCTTCTTCAAACACGCGTCCAGCAACGCGTCCAAAGCGTCTCTTATTTCTATGGAGTCTCGCGATAGCGGTTATCGTAACCCATGGAATGATTCAGGCGTTAATCTCCCCGAGGAAGATCTCCATCATGTGGGCAGCTCCCACAGTCACAATAGTAGCACCAGCAATGGCTGGCCAGCTCGCTTTGACATGAAATTTCCATTTGGTACTGCGCCGGGTGACATCACCCCAAAGCATGACCTTCGCGCTTCTTTTGACTCTGGTCGTCCTAGCACTTCCAATTCTACTTCTGGATACCCGGCCCCGATTGGGCCACCTCGTTGAAGCAACTGATAAAAATTCACCATACCGAGATACCAATTTGCAGCAATATACCCCGCTATGCTTGATTCTGGTTGTTCTTGATTTTTGTTTTCTGTTCTTGTTCTTTTTCTTTTTCTGTGATACCACTGGAGCGAAGGACCTGGCTGGGATGGATGGGGGCCCAAAACAACGGAATGGAGATGATGAATGTTTAAAAAAAGGGTGTTGGATGGAAGAGTCGGGTCATGCAAAAATGAACGAAATATTCAGTTTCTTAAGTTCAACGAAACGAAAACTCTTGTTTGGAGATGACTTGTTTTATTTACTACTATTCATGATCGAACAAGCTATGATTCTGATGTCAAACCAGTTAACCTAGCACGCGTAGTCCGAACAAGCAGCAGTACGCTGTAAGTGGCAGTAGCCCTTTGACTACGACGCCTTGCCTTTTTTTTTTTCTTTTTTTACCCCTTTTTTCTTTTCGAAATTCACTTGGGACGACGTCATAGATGAGGTTGCGGTTGCGGTTGCAGCTATGTGCGGGGCAACTTATGATGTCGACCGGCCAGCTCTCTCTACTCTATTATTTAGTACCATCCTTCCTCTCACATTAAAAGAGCTGTCGTTAATCCATTGAGCCTCCAAAATGTCGAACAATGCTCTCGTAGTGCGCGTGGTTGACGGACAGCCACGGCTGGTCAAGGAGTCAGTTGCAACACCCGTCCCGGGCAAGAACCAAGTCCTCGTCAAGATCTCTCATGTCGCTCAGAATCCTACCGATGGTATTACCAACTCTTTTTTTTTCTCTTTGTGGTGAAATCTAGAACTATATGCTAAGACAGCCTTTTGTGAACAGTGCAATCATTCGATGGGAATGTATTTGGCGACGGAGCAATCCTCGGCTGCGACTTTGCAGGAGAAGTAGTCGAGACAGGCAGTGAAGCGACAAGACTGCAAAAGGGCGATATCATCGCTGGTCTTGTTTGGGGAGGTGAGATTGGGATTACTGGTTTTTCCCAAGCACAGACAATCGCTTATTCAATTTGCTGCTCTAGGCGAAATTAAAGGCTTGGGGGCATATAGTGAATATGTCCTTGCGGATGATGCCATTTCATTCAAAGTGCCCAAGAACATCCCGCTGGCTGAGGCTAGTACAGTGCCTCTTGCGCTGACCACCTCGTGGCTCGCTCTTTTCTCAAAGGGGTGTCTTGATATCGATCGTAGTAACGCCCGAGGTGCTAGCATCCTCGTGTGGGGAGGGAGTTGTGAGCAATTCCTTCTTTGGAATTCATAATCTACTTGTATTACAGTATCTAACAGTCTTTCCAGCCAGTGTTGGTCTGTATGCTATCCAGCTGGCAGCGGTATACGGCATGAACGTGATCACAACCTGCAGTCCGCGCCACGAGAACCTGGTCCGGTCGTATGGCGCAAAACACGTCTTCGACTATCGCGAAGAGGAAATCGCCAACAAGATCAAACAGGCTGTCCCCGATATCCAGTATACATTCGACACAATCGGCAGCACGTCCTCGTCCACCACATCTTCGCTGGCGATGCGAGGCGGAAAGCTATGCACCGTTCGACCAGGCAAAGAGAATACAGACAACGTTGCGTCACACATCGCTGTGTCAGATGTGCTTGTCTGGACTGCCTTTTTGAAGGATCATAGATATGGAAGTTTTCACTGGCCTGTAAGTTTTGAAGCTCTCAAGTAATGCTAGGACGCGTTCAATCTTCTAACCCCCCCCCTCTTTTCTTCACAGGCATCCAAGGAAGACTTTGAGCTTTCGAGGGAGTTGTTTGATAAGCTGCCTGGTTGGATCGCTAACGGTACTATCAAGCCAAATACTGCAAAGGTTCTCAAAGGGTTAGAGGATATTTCTAAAGGGTTTGATGAGTACCACGCCGGCAAAATTTCGGGCTACAAGATTGTTTATGATCTCGGAACGGCAGCTTAAAGGAAATCCGTCCTCATTCAATGCTCTCCGTTTTGTTAGTTATTCAAGTGTATTAATGGATGATATTGAAGTGTTGCGTGCTGAAACTCTTCTTGGAAAAGAGAACCATATATGGCCACTGATACTGCAATGTTTTGATTATGAAAATCGTATTTTTGTTCATCTGGGTTAAGAACACTGCACGAAAATTGAGTCTGAGCAAATAAAATAAATGCAATAAACAAGTATTAATAGGTGATGCTTATAGTTTACTCATACAAATGCAGAAAAGAGAGTACATGTCCCTCATATGTCGTCAAGGCTACAAAAGAAGAAAAAATCACAACAGAAAAAGAACAAGCAAATATGCTCCTGTCAATATGAAAACCCCCGCTATTTTTGTAAAAACAAATGATTGAAATGGATAAGAACGATTACGGGACAGATTTGATTAATAAAATCACAGCTGACCAGATAGGATTGCTTCGGTTGCTAAATGGTATGAACGTTAGTATGAAATTCAATAGAATACCAGAGGAATAGATCTCACCCGAGTTGATGTATGTGCGCTTCGAGTCGAGGTTGACTCCAAATCGCCTTTCCAGTTCTACTTTGACGGCTTTCTTTGTAATAGTCATCAAGTCCGATGTGTTGAGGATCTCACGAATCTCCGCGAGAATGGCGTCGTCGCTCGGTAAACCGGCAAGGTCGCTCAACTCGTAATTTCCAGCTCCGCCGAGCATTTCCGATGGAGCAAGCGACATGCGCGATCCGAAGCGAGATGTGAGGTCAAGTTGGGACATCGGGCGAGACGCCGGGAAGTTGTATTCAGTAGCTGCCGGATGATAGGATTTGGTGCCATAGGAATAACCAGACACTTCCGAGCGATTGTCGTCTCGCTGGGACTGGGCTTCCCACAGTTCGACTTGGTATTCCTCCCACTTTTTCTTCGGAATCGAGGCAGGATCGAATTTGCCCTCATCAGAAATGACAATCTTTTTGCCCTTTTCACCAGTCACGACACGAGTATTTCCCCAAGAGAAGTCATCCATATGCCAGAAAGAATATAACGGTAGACCCAAAGCAAAGACGGGTGTGGCAAGAATGTAGATAATCATCCAACCAACCATCTCCCACTTCCGGCGAAGAATGAAGATGATAGCCTGCAGTCCATAAACAGCTCCAAGGAGAATAAACGAAGTAATAGGAATATTTGATGTATCGATAATCAACCAGGCAATGAGATAACCGATATAGGCGACTGTAACAGGTTGAATAATCGTGCTCATAAGATCAATTAACACAACGAAACGCATACTGAAACAGCAGAAACCACAGAGCTGTTGCAGCGGTATCAGTTCTATAAGATTGTGCACCGTTGAGTTAATCCATCGACGACGTTGTGATAAGAAAACAGTCCAACTGTCAGGGGCAATGGTCCATGCGTGGGCTCGGAAGAGATATTTAGTCTTATACTTCGCATGATGCTTCATGAGCAGCGTGGTGAGATAACGATCTTCACCTAGATGCAAGAGGTTTTTCATGTGAAGTGTATCAACACGAATTTCTGCATATGCATCGACAACGTCCTTGCTCACAAATAAGGGCTTGCCAGTGTCCGCCGATCTGATGCGGTACATGGTAAAACAACCAGGTAAACAAGTGATTGAGCCAAACAAACTTTCGAAAGCCTTGATCAAATTGTGAGAAATGTAATATTCGTAAACTTGAATCATTGTGACCATGGATTGCTTCGCGTTGCTCAAAGATGTTTCACCACAAAGACCAATTATACGGGTATCCGCGAGGAACGAGGCCACCATTCGCGTTGCAGAATCTGGGGCGACGACGGTATCGGCATCGACCTGCAGGATGAATTCGTAAAATGTTGGATTCACCCCAATGATGTTGCGAATTTGGTGGTACATCTCCAACTCCATAGGACTCATCGGAAGGTTGTAATGGATACGGTTGAGGAAGCGCATGAGGATCATTTGTGAATCTCGCTTGCCACGATTTCCAGGACGCGACACTTCAGAAGGCTTTCCGACCTTGACGACAACCATGAAAGGAACAATGTGCCCTTGCACTTCGTATAGACCCGAGTAGACTTTGCCCATGTTATGCTGTTTCATACCCTCACCCAGACTCTCGAAGCTCAAGGGTTCTGGATCCACAGTTTCTGGGACACCCAAAATATCCAGTACAATTCGTGGGGTTGGTCTATCGTTGCCCTGACCAATAATCATACCGTCGCAAAGAACAAGAAGCAATTTGCGTTTGTCATCGTACTTCATGCGAGCCATAGAGTCAATGGCACGACGGAGCGACTCTTCGTCCTCGGTATAGGCTGGAACTTGACAGATGATGAATTTATCCAAGTTCTCCGGTATATTCTTCTTACCGAACTGAAGAGCTGCGAGGAACCTGAAAAGGATGACCAGAGCCAGAAAAGCTGAGATGGCAAGAATGAAGTAATTGGCGAACTGGCACTGCACCGAATTGCGTGTATCGACTTTGCCAACAAAGAATAGGTTATCCATGCACAGTTGCATGCGTTGGCGCAGTTCTGGGTCTATTTTGAGGTCGTTCCAATATTTCGTAATATCTTGACCAGACTTTTGAGAGAACAACTGAACCACATACGGAGACATGAAGTCAGTGTTCACGTCAGTGGGTCTCGAATGGCCTGGAGGAACAAGTACTCTTCGGCCTCCAGATATGTAGTTGGTGAAATCATAAACGTTGCCGTTGATGCTTGCGACTGACTTTGAATGTTTTGTAGCTAGGGTATTCATGTACTGCTCGCTGTAGCCAATATAGCCCTTTTTATACGAGGCCTTCAGCATAATCATTTGCTCAGCAAACCAGTCCGGGCGATAGTCGTCGTAGAAGTAACGGAAATCATGATAATTGGCGTTTGTGTCTGTTGCACTGATAGTCGTAGCTGAGCCGGTGACATTAACTGGTGTGAAATCAAGTTGCACAGACGGGTCTATAGTGCCATTAACTCCTTGGCAGAGTGCTGATACCTGAACAGGAAAGAGTGATGTAGCATCAACACCGGCGTATTTTTTGAATGAAGAAGTTGGGATAATGTCTTTCGGATAATGTGACGGGACAAAAGCATCGAGGTCGAACACCACGCCCCGAATAGCAACATACGAGGAGTGACCATCTTCACCATTGTGGGATGCCAGTTCAGATGCCGAGTAAACGTATTGATGTGGACAGATTAACCTTGGGAAGCCCACGACGAAAAAGATGGCAATACCGCAAGACAGCCAGATCAGAATGTTGATGGCCAGCTTTTCACGCCAAGCCATCCTGATGTCCTTGCGTTTCATTCTCCCAACAAACCTGACGAGAAAATCGGGGACCCAGAAAGTGATGAGGTAGACGATAAATAGCCAGCGTTTACGGCTTCTGGAGTCAGAAACCTCGTCAACCTCTTCCATCTTGCGCTCCTTGCTCTTCTCAGCCATTTGCTCTCTCGTCTCGAAGTTTTTGAACATGTCACCGGAATTGAAAGCAGAGGCACCAGCATCAGAGCGACCATCGATATCACGGCTGCCAAAGTAACCACCCTGTTTCGTCTCATCACCGTAGATAAAAGCACCGCTTGGTGTATTTTCCCCAGAGTTGATCAATCGGACTTTGGCGTCGGAATAAGAGCCTTGTGGATGCAGCATGGCATCCCCATCCTCGAAAGAGTCAGCTCGATAGGACGGAAGAACTCGTTCACCGAGCTTAGCAATATCGGCCCAGCATCGTTCGCTAAGGAAAACACCAGTGCTACCAACGCGCGCTTCATTTCCTGGCCATTTTCGTTCATCCAAAACAAGCTCAGCCTTTTCCTTATCACTCCCAACCACGACAGCCTCAGCCTCGGCCAGGCCAAGGAACTCAGCGAAAGGAAGAAATATAGTGAAATCTGCGTTGCGCAATCTTTGGCTTATTTCAGCAATGCCGAAAGTTTGTAACTGCATACGCACACACTTGCTGTCGAACTGGTTGGCGATCCTTCTGTCATTCGGCTTCAAACAAAAGACAAAATATGGGTTGAGATTTGGTGTCGTGAGGCATTGCTTGATGATTTCAAGTGAAGATAGGAACTGGCCCGCCGCACCTTGATCAGCGCCTGTGCCATTAGTTTTCTTACGCCCGGTTACGCCAGTCTTGGTGCTGCCATTGTGACTATCGCTGTCATCATCGTTATTGGACCGGGGAGCAGGCGCGGCGAGTTTGGACGAATTGAATTTACGACGGGCCATACTCGGCATTCGCATTGGTTTGGAGCTGACCTGTGCCTGGACAACAGCGGACTTCTCCTTGGGGTGAGTCACCTTATGCAGTGCTTTTTGGCCGAAAAGATCGCGAACAAAGTCGCTACGAGTGGTGTTGATGAGGTTAACGAGATCACCTGAAATGGTTTCACCGTTCTCTTCGACCAGTCCATTGACGGGATAGTCGATTTCACCAGCAAAATGCCTTATTGTAAAGGCAGCATTCCTAGTAGGAGCAGTGAAATTGCTTCCAGGCATTTTGGTCATGCTATCACCGATCACGATGGCGGGATTTTTGTTCTCGAATCTTTTCTTCATACTTTCCAGCATTTGCAGATCGGTCTTGCCGCGCCGGGCCTGGTCATCCAGAATACTTAAGAGACCATTACCCGGTTTCAATAAACCGCGAACAGCGTCGGAATTGTCAAAATAGCTAGTCGCGGGTACGCTGACTTCCTCACTCTCCAAAAGGTCCGCCTTGCTCGCGAAAAAGCTCTGCAAACAAAAGTTGTACAAAGACTCCACAGCAGCGTTATTGAGAAGCTGGTCGAGAGAGGATCCAGTAGAAGAGGATTGGGCAAAGCCAGGGAAGTCAATAATAGACACAGTGTTGGCGACACTATCCTCGGCTGCACAAGTCCGTTGGTTAATATTCTCAATGACGTATGCCACCAACAGAGAATATAAGGTCCGTGCAAGTTCGTCGGCGTTTTGACGAGCACCTTGGGGATCCAGCATGACAGTAACGCGCTCTCGGTGGAGGGTTTTGCTCTTGAGACGAAAGCTGACTTCCAGGTCTTCAGTGCTGAGGCCTAGGAAGGCGGCAATGCACCCCAAAACTTCCTTGTTCTTGACCAACGTTACGGTCTCACCACCTTCATGGGAATATCCACCACTTTCCTCGGCTCCAGTTGTGGTAGACTGACCCGTCATGAATTCAAGCTGACCAAGATGGAGGATGGTTGCCAATATTTGACAGATTTCGGCGATGTCACTTCGGGGAAACTCAAGCTTTCGCAAGGCAGTCTTAAAATGCTGGAAGCCTTCGGCATCATTGATACCAACCTTGAGCTGGGTCGGGTGACCAAGATACCGCCATCGCTTGTGGTTGCCCCCAGACCCAGATGGAATACCAGTAGATTCCAGTCCTAGATGGGATTTCTCGGCGGCACTAGTGCCAGCGAGCAGATAGTATAGAATATGGATGCTGCGTTCACCGGTGGGGACGGATGTAATTCGATTTCTCTCTAATCGATGGTCGAGAATTTTACCACCGATCAAAGTCGGATTGCTCGAAGATGAGTCATATTGTAGCTCGAAAAACAAACCGGCCTTGGAGGCTGTTGGAGATGTGACGGATTTCGTAGTGGTGAAGGTGTCGAAGACAAACGCAGCAAGAGATAGCTTTGTCGACAAGGGAGTGGAAGAGAATGAGAGGAAGGAAGATAGTACATGGGAACGAACCGTGGTCTTTCCGGAACCGGATTCACCTCTGGAAGTCACAATGTGTTAGACAGTTTGATTGTTCGTGTTCGGTATTGGACGGGGATTGGAACTCACAGAAAAACAACTGCCTGGTTCTCTCCACGGGCCCCTAGTCGAGTAAAGGCGCGTTTCGCTAGATCTTCAGCTTCCCCCATGGCACTCCCCTCCTTCCCACCATCTGGGCCCTTGGCCGACGACGTGTACGTATTGGTGCATATCAGGGCTTGCGAGGAAAGACGCGCAGTAGGCAACGAAACATGAAATCTGGAGTTGGAAAGCGCGGGTTAGCTATGATGGAGTGGGAATATGAAGGACCGACTTACCTGCTGGCCAAATGAGCCGTCAAGTGGGTGTCGGACTGAAGATGCGACGGGAGCGAGGGCAGTGAGGATTGAGCGTGCGAAGGAGTATTTCCAGCAAAAGAATTGAAAGCCATGGTTGATGGGGGGTATGTATTAATTCGACGCAAAGGCCGATGACCTGAGGAGATTGGGACAGTTGTCGAAGCAAAGTTCGATGGCGGACCCGAACAATCTCAGAAAACTGCACAAGCGGCCACGCCTTTTGCAAGGTGCGAAACTCGCAAACAAAAGCTAATCTTTGAGAGATGGAAAACGCATGAGGTGATACTTGGGATCACAGGCAACCCGGGACAAATTGGTCTGGGGGGAGGATCGGTAAGGTCGGGTTTGGAGTTGTGACGTGTTGAAATGCAAAGCGAGGGTGAGCGCTGAAAAGACGACGACAAGGGATATGGGGGGATGCACAGTGGAAGACGACAAAAAGTGAATAGAAAAATAGCGAATGCCGGTCGGATGAGGGTGGTGGTGGAATGCGAGTTGCGATAGATAATTCACGATCTGCACCGCAGACAGCAGCTGTTTGGGCCGAGAAGAGGCAGGTGCGTACTGGCGTTACGATACGGGCGTACAGGCGGTACGGGTTACCAGTTCCATTCCTGGGGATTTGTGCTTAGAGAGAGCCACGGGGTACGGAAACTGTACTAGCTGTACGGAGAAGTATGTGTACGGCGCCGCAGCCAATGCGAAGGGATGTATTACACTAGCGTGGTCACAGATACGGTGGGGCAACGGATATCGGCCAGTCTGGCTGCGCTGGGCGAGACTAGCGGCTCGCCCTGTGAGACCCGTCCAATGAGGCTGTCACAGTGTAAGACATCCTCGCCCCTGATAACTTACCATACGGCGTACTGGTCACGTACGGCCATACCGACCAGTCTAATAATAATCACCAGTTAGCGCCCCGCTAGTTGTTGTCTCGCTGCAGCTATTCTTAGGATTGGGAGAGCAAAATTTTCTTTGATGGATGACCAGCCAGTCAGTCAGTCGTTCGGTCATTCAGGTCCAGGGGCGAGTGAGCCGCCGCCAGTGGCCACCCATGAGCGAAAGAAGAGAGAAAAGAATGATTCAAATCGGGTTGCCTTTTATTATGAAATTTCCGTTTTTGGACACACAGCACAACGAGTCGTTTGGTCATGGACGAAAATGGATAATAGGTGATATGCCCATTTCTTCGTTTCGCGTTACATTGATGTGATTCCCTTCGAGAACACTTGTGCCTTCAATGTTGGTAACAACTTTTGGTAACAACTCTTGGTGGCCAGCCATGATCGCTTCTGCATATCAGTCGACACGGGCAGTATAGGTAATTCTCGGCGACAGCGATCCGTGGTCCAGACTGCTATTAGCTGGTGGGGCGCGCCGGCAAAGCTAATCGAGAATCGCCAAATCCGGCATGGCGGCAACTCCACCCACTCTTGGGGACACATATAGAAGAATCTGTATACAGAGGAGTAGACAGAGACATGTTTCGTCTACTAACGCTCATCATCATGAGGGTAGTGTGGTGTCGCGGTCACTCTGCTGACGGCTGAGGCGCGTTGCATCACCCCCTGTTTCTGCAGCATGCCATGCCCGGAAGGCGACCCACAATCTATGTGGTAGTCAAACAAGAATAGATTAAATATCGATAGAATTCCACAACAAGGGGGACATCGCATTGCTTTTTGCCTTTCCACAAGTCGAATGACGCCACTCACCACTGGGCTCTGACCAGGTACTCCGTACTGTGTAATAATACTATCAGACAGCCACTGAAATGTTTCCCCGTCCGTAGAGGTCGGCCCCCCCTATTTCTGCTCATGTGGTTATTGTTGTTATCATCCTCGGACAGTTGAGTAATGCTGACAGCACAGCCTCGGTGGAAACTTTTTTCCCTGCAGATCCGCACAGCGTACTCTGTACAAGCATTGATTAAATAATAAATTTAAAGCACACGAAATAATCGTAATACATAATAAAAGTGATAAGAAACACAGAGTGGCAGAAGTCCCGCCGCTTGTCTCAGCCTCGCGCCAGTTTCTTCCTTAAATTACACTAGTGTCCTGTGTATCCGTATTACACGCCGTGTTTCTATCCATACGCGCTGACACCCGTCAACAACCATACTCCGCAGGAATCTTTCGAGCTTTGCCAGAACACGCCAAAAAGAAAGTCTACGCTGTTCTATCATTCTTCATTGCTTGTGCTATCCATCTTGTTGTCGCCTTCTTTTTTTTCCCCCCCCGTTTCTCCTTCAGTTACATCTCATGTTCTTTTGCCGGTGAATTTTACATTCCCCCTCTGTTTCACTGGCCACACTCGTTTCCAACGAGCTCCGTCTCCCACTCGCTTCATACGACCGGAGTGATCGTCGCTGCCCGTTTTCGAACCCCTTCAATCTCAAACGTTTCCACTACTTCAGTCACCATCCGATCTGGCCCTTAGTTAGGTGCGAGAGGCAATAGGCTCCCCAGTATCCTTTTTTGGATTCGTGCCAAAGATTGCCTGAAGTTTCTCATCGCTGGTGTCCCTTGGGACAGCAGCATCTTCCCGACAGTCATCCACACCACGATCTCGGAAAATGGCGAATCGGTATTCCACCTTTTCAACCAACTCGGCCCTTGGCGGGGCCAAGTCCAATTCTCAAGTGTCTACGACCTCGCTACTCAATGCTCTGCACACAACTTATTCGGCCGGTCAAGCCTATCAGCTTGAAAGCGGCTCGAGTGTTGTGGTGAATACATGGCTGACCGCTGTCAACATCAACCCCGATGGCACCCCAGGTGGAACAGTCGATGCCCAGCTCGCCCAACGTGCCTGGGAGCATGCCCGCCGTAGAGCAGAGGATGGCTGCATTGTATTGAGGTATTTCCGTCGCTCACTCCATCAAGGACCCTGAACACTGATCCATCTTCTAGTTCACTTCATCGCTCAACCCCATGCCTCCTCACAGCCTTTTTGTCGACCGTGCCTCTGTCAACGCCTGATATATTATATACCGCTATCGACGCTATTCGCCCCTTTGTCTCCGCCGTCACACCTTTCAACCCGTCATACTCCCTGTACTCGTCCTTTGCGGTATCATACACATTCACACTATCGGGAAATGTCACTGGAGCAACCCTTGCATTGTCCACGTCTGGACTCAATGTCACACGAGGCCTTCTTGACATCCCTGCCGAAGCTGGTTATCGCGCTTTCGACGTGTTCTACTATCTGATCAATGCTGCCTCAAGCAACGCCGAGAGGGAGTACCTTGCTCTAAAAGACCCATCTGCATACGCTATCCTCAATAAATCCCAAACTTACGATCCTCCTCCTTTTCTACCGACTGCCGATGACGCTGCCGCCGCCGAAGATTTCCGCTCTGCTCTCAGGTCTATTGGAATTAAAGGCGCCGCCCAGAGAGGTTTGATCTCAGTTTTGGCAGGACTCCTCAAATTAGGAAACACTCTCGGTTTCCTCGTCGACCAGGAAGATCTTGAAGAGGTCTGTGAGGAGGCAGCCGAGCTATTGGGAGTTGATCCGGAAATTCTACTCCACAACTGCGCTACCGATGAACGTGAAGTCTTTGTTTCGGGTGTCTATGAGGCAATTGTTGATTGGGTAATCCAAAAGGCCAATGAGGCCATCGCAAACCAACTTCGAGATCACCAGGAAAATGGATCCAGTGACGGATCTGGGGCCCCTTGGAACAGGGACGATGACGGCGACACCGTCAACATGACAATTATTGATATTCCTAGTCCGCCTCTTGGCAAAGCAGTTGCGTTGCGGGGTATATTTGATGATACTATTGGCATCAATGCCGAGATGAAGGAAGATGGACTAGAAATTATCGGTGCTGGTCAATCAGTCGTAAACGAGATGAACAATGCTGTCGCCGAGGTGGAAGCTGATCTGGGCATTACTGGAGGCGCAGCTTCCCGAGAACGCGATTATTTTCTAGACAAGAGACAAAATGTCCTGGAAAAGGTTGGCATTGAGGTGGAAATGGGTGGCTTCCTTCGAGACATTCTGTTTCCTGTCGACAGTGAAGGTATCACTCTCGGCAAGCGGGGTCGTTTTGACCTTCCATCGATTTTGGGCAGTAGCAGGGTTTGGTATCACCTCGCTGTGCACCCTACCGATGATGCCCCCGAAAATATGGCGTCTTTGCCAACTGTAACCTCCGCCTGGTCGGCTGGCGCTGTCTCCCGTCAATTACGAGATTGGCGTCTACCAGAATGGGCCAATCGACGCCACAAGCAACTCGACTTCACAGCCGATTTTGACGTAGACGAGTTCGTCACCCGATACTCTCGTCTGGGCTGCAAGGAAGGAAAAGATGGCGTCGAGAGCTGGACTCTTGAGCGGGGCTGGAGCAACGGTGAAGTCATCGTTGGCCATGAGAGAATTTGGATGCGCGAAGGTGCTTGGTGGGAGGCCGAGACAATGTTGGATCTGAAGCCGGATGGCAATCCGTTCATTCCATCCAACCCCTTTGACACTGGCTACTCTGCCACACCACCAAATCCAAACGGATCCGGTTTCTTTCCTACCATGCCTCTGGCCGACTCTGGAAGCTTCGTAGCCGGTCGTGACAATCTTTTAAATGTCAACAGGCAAAGCACCATGTCTCCGGGTATGGCTCGCTCAATAGGACCGGGCAACACCTTGCATTCTCTTGGTGTCGGTGGTGACTATGGCCTAGGTCCGAAAGGAGATGATCACAGAGCCGACGATGCCTATTACGAGGCTGAATTGAATCGTCTTGCTGGGAATGATCCCGAATTTGGCGAGGCAAAGCATATCGAGAAAAAGACGATAACCTTTGGCCGACGTCTTTGGGCCGGCTTTGTTATGGCCATGACCTTCTGGATTCCATCCTTTGTGCTACGGTATGTTGGCCGAATGAAGCGTCCCGACGTGCGAATGGCCTGGCGAGAAAAGTTCGTGCTCGTGCTCCTCATCCTTTTGTTCAACGCCATTGTCGTCTTCTACATCATTGCATTCGGTAACCTACTTTGTCCCAACAAAAACAAAGTCTGGAATCAGCAAGAACTTAGCACTCATCAAGGTGACAATGATTTTTATGTGAGCGTTGCGGGCAAGGTATACGATATCAGCAAATTCTGGAAGCTTCAACACAGCGACACTGCTATCAAAACAAGCTCATCGAACATGCAATGGTCTGCCGGTCAAGTCCTGGATGCATACTTCCCCGTTCCTTTGACCGAGGCCTGTCCGATGTTTGTGACTGATGACGATGTCTATATGCAAAATAACAACACTGATGCCACTCCCGAAGCATCAGCTATACACAACACTGGCCACTACTTACAGGCCAACCGGCAATCTGCTTTGTATAACCCCACGTGGTACGAGAAAAAGTTCCAACCCTTCATCCAGCAATACTACAAAGGAGACCTGGTCTGGAGTAAAGGCAACATCTCGTCACAAGCGGATAATGCCGCTAGATACTGGGTGATTATCGACGACGGAGTGTATGACTTGACAAACTATTTTTACACTTTGGATCGACTGAACAACGATTCCAAATATGACTTCCTTCCCAGTGCAGTCACCGCTCTTTTCAAGGAGAATGCAGGTTCAGATATCACTGGCAAATGGCAAGATTCAGCGAATTTTACAAACGCCCTTACTTGCATGAAACGAGCATTCTACGTTGGTAGAACGGATTTCAGGGACACTCCGAGATGTACGGTCAATAACTGGATTCTACTTTCATTCACTCTTCTCATTGCCGCTGTCATCCTGGTCAAGTTCTTTGCTGCCCTGCAACTTGGATCCAAACGTCGTCCAGCTCCCCAAGACAAGTTCGTTATTTGTCAAGTCCCTGCTTACACCGAAGGCGAGGACCAATTGCGAAAAGGTCTCGACTCTCTCACTGCCCTACAGTATGACAACAAGAGGAAACTCATATGTGTGGTCTGTGATGGAATGATTGTTGGAGGTGGTAATGACAGACCGACACCTAAAATTGTGCTTGATATTCTTGGAGTCGATCCCAAAATTGATCCTCCAGCTCTTCCATTCAAATCTATTGGCGAGGGTAGCGATCAGTTGAATTACGGCAAGGTCTATTCCGGACTGTACGAATATGAGGGCAATGTTGTCCCGTATGTTGTCATTGTTAAGGTTGGAAAGGAATCGGAGCAGGCCAAGTCCAAACCAGGAAACCGTGGAAAACGTGATTCTCAGATCCTCATTCTCAACTTCCTTAACCGGGTTCATCACCGTGCGCCAATGTCCCCGTTGGAATTGGAGGTTTTCCATCAAATTAACAACGTCATCGGCGTTGATCCTGAATTATACGAGTATCTCTTGATGGTTGACGCTGATACTAGCGTGAGGGAAGATTCTTTGAATCGCCTAGTCGCTGCTTGCGCCAATGATGCCAAGATTGCTGGTATCTGTGGCGAAACAAGCTTGCAGAATGAAGAGCGCAGCTGGTGGACCATGATCCAGGTCTATGAATACTATATCTCCCACCACTTGGCGAAAGCGTTTGAATCTCTGTTTGGTAGCGTCACTTGTTTACCTGGATGGTGAGTGTTTGAAAGGCAGTTCATCTATATATTGTTGCTGACCAAAATTTGCTAAATAGTTTCTGCATGTATCGTCTTCGAACTGCCGACAAGGGCCGTCCTTTGATTATTTCAGACAAAGTTATCACTGAATACTCTGACGGTGACGTGGATACTCTGCACAAGAAAAATCTTCTGGCTCTTGGAGAGGATAGATTCCTTACGACACTAATGACGAAACATTTCCCAACCATGTCTTACAAATTCATTCCCGACGCTTATGCCAGCACTGCAGCCCCAGAAACCTGGGGTGTGCTTCTCTCCCAAAGACGTCGTTGGATCAACTCCACCGTCCACAACTTGGTTGAACTGGCCGCGTTGAAAGACTTGTGTGGTTTCTGCTGCTTCAGCATGCGCTTTGTTGTGCTGGTCGATCTTCTAGGAACAATTATTCTTCCTGCAACCTGTGTCTACCTAGGATATCTGATATATCTAGTGGCTAGTCATACAGGCCAATTTCCCCTCATCTCCATTTGTGTGATTGCAGGTGTTTATGGCTTACAGGCTCTCATTTTCCTCATCAAGCGTCAATGGCAGCACATTGGATGGATGATCATCTATTTGGCTGCCTTCCCTATCTACAGTTTCGTCCTGCCTCTATACTCTTTCTGGAAACAGGATGACTTTAGCTGGGGTAACACACGTGTTGTTATTGGAGAAAAAGGCGACCGACGTGTGGTTGCTGTTGGGGACGAGGTGTTTGATCCCAGAAGCATTCCTTTACAGCGATGGGATGACTATGCGTTGGCCAACAACTTGCCGGGACGACGTGGCCATGGTGAAATGATAGAAGAGAAGAACTACGGCCCATACATGGATGATGCCGCCATGGAGATGGACGATTTACATTCCACGTATTCGTCTGTGAAACCAACATCGACAATCCTGACAGGTTTCCCTGGTGGTCGCGGCCCATACGTGCCACCACAATCGCCGGCTCCTTTCGGCCGTAACTCGCGCATGTCAACCTTTTCTCGATACACCGATGCGCCACAGGTCGGTGGCCACGGCCAGCGTCACATGTCGATGGGCAACCTCAGCAACTACCAAGATAACGCAATGAACACAAGCCGATTAAGCATGCCTATGATGCAGAGCTCTGAAAACCTTCTTGGGGCGCCTCATCGGCAGCGAAGCCCGCTTGCTGGTGGTTACGGTTCTCGCCCAGTCAGCACTATGGATTTCCGCAGTGTTCCCGGCCAAGGGCCTGACGATGCAACGATTATCGATGCTGTTCGTCAAGTCCTTGGCGAGGTCGATCTCGACAATATCACTAAGAAGCAAGGTAAGCAGTGAGATTCAGTTCTAAATATTTCGTATATGCTAATATAAATCATTAGTGAGGGCTCTTGTCGAGCAGCGACTTCAGACCGAGTTGGCCGGCGAACGACGTACATTTGTTGATCGCCAGATTGACCAGGAACTCGCCAACATGTGAAGCAATGCCGACGACTGTAGTCTGGCTTCTTTTTCTTTTTTGTCTTGGTTTTTATTTGACCGGAGCGGGGTTTACAGGCAGGTTGCAAAAACGGCGCTTAAACAAATTTACTTTTACTATACTACTCTAACCCTAATTATGGCTTGAAAACGGCCTATCTATCTTGTACTTTGAGCATGAGCTTGATGAATCGCTTGTCGATACTGCATTACTTGCCTTCTGAGTGTTTTTTTTTTTTTTGTTTGGTATATTTGCACATTTGCGGGATGTTATCTCTTTACTCATGGGTTTATTAGCGAGCAGACAGGAGAGCTGTCAAATAATACAGTTTATTATACCGAGTTTACTATAAATATCCTTTTCTTTAAAAAAAAGATATATCGTGTTCAGTGTTTATCAAATTCCATGTGACTACCCCACATCAATTGATGGATTGGCAACATCACGCGGTTGTTTTATCTTATCGTCTATCAGTAAATAATAAACAACACTGAATATTTATCCTTGGAACACTCTCTGTACAACAAAGCTCATTAACATTGAATTTCTACACCCTACGAACAGAAGTCAACTGGCATTGAATAAAGAAAAAGAAAATATCCACAATGTCCCACCCAGAAACCTCTACCTCAACCACAAACATCCCATCCCCATCCTCAGCCTCATTCCCAGCCCAGTGGTCTTCTCCATCGTCACCTCCACAGTCTTCTTCTTCCTCCTCGCCGCCGGCAGACCAAGACCCGGAAACAGCGCGGCGCACTCTTGAAGCCCGCACCGCATTCACCGCATCTCTCCATTCCGCGGGCCAAAACGTCTCGTCGGACCTGCGCGCTCGCGCCACTGATCTGCACAACAACGAGGCTGCGATTCAGAAGCAGGAAAATGAGCTCGCCAAACATACGTCTAATCTGGCCAAGCAGAATGAGCAGTGGGACAAGGTCGTGGAGAGTGCGCGGCAAGGGTTGAAGGAGATTGGCGATGTGCAGAATTGGGCGGAGATGATTGAGAGGGATTTACTGGTTGTGGAAGAAGTGCTCAGGCTAGCAGAAGGGAATGAAGAAGAAGAGGGGGTTGAGAGAAGAGAGCATGATATTGATGGTCATGATCATGATCATCATGATCGTCATGACGGTGCATTTGATCACTCTGAAGGAGAAGGCGATTTGACCGAAAGAGAAGACGGCGCTATCAAGGGCAAGAAAGCGTCCCAGGAACCGATTGAGATTTTGGATGACATGTCGTCTGCTGCGTCCGAGATGACGGGCACTTCGGCCACCTCGGAATCGAGCTCGGACTCTTCTGCAAAGCATATTAGCCCGCCTGTGTCGTCGGACGATGAGCAGCAGCAGCAGCAGGAGGAAGTGAACAGGAAGAGCGATGGAGAGGCAAAGCAGAGCAAGGGGTGGTGGGGACGATGGTGGTAGATTGGTAACCTTCTTATTTCTACGATTTACGATAATGACTGCAATGACCTTGTTACCATGAAATATTATAGCTTGAATAAACATCTAAACAAAAGAGCCCAACGCATTGATATTCTTGTATATCTAGGCATATCCAAAATTCTTAACAGATCATCCTCACTATGCATCTTCCTCTTCCTCTCCCTGAGTCCGCCATTCGTAAAACCTGCTCCAAGGGCTGCCTGCCGTGCTATTCGAAGCAATATCTTCCCGGTCGTGGTATTCGTCGTATTCGTTCCACGACCCTAGGCTCATGAGATGGCGCATCGTCGGGCGCCCGTGTGGACAGTTCCAAGGCTTATCGATTGTGCCCATATTCCGAACCACTTTTTGCATCTGTCTCGCTGTCAGGGTCTTGCCGATCATGATGCTCGACCGGCATGCGCGCATGGCAAACATCTTCCGGACTTTGCTGGGTCGAGGAACATAAATATCGGATTTAGAGCTATTTGCTGCTGTGATAGTTGGTGTTTCAGATAATAGTACAATGAGTTCTTCGAGATCACGAATTTCGAAGACGACTTCCTTGCTCAATGGAAGAGAAACGAGCTTGCATCTTCGGCCAATGGGCTCATCCCCACTGTCATCTATTTCAATGACAAAGCCGTTCTTCTCTAGAGCTGGCTGGTTTTCTCTGATAATCTCTTCTTCAACTGCAGTGAGGTCAAGAGTTTTCGGGTGCACGAGGCGTTGGCTCTGCACCACGGTTTCCGCTTGGAGTCTCTCAAAGTTATACTTTTCGTCAGAGGCATGCTGATCGATGATGAAAAGCTCATCCTTATTAGACACGCTTTGTTCATTGGTTTCATGGGATCGTGTGGCCAACACGAATCCTAGATTAAATTGGCCAGCCACTCGCATTTTTGCAAAATCATCCTTGGATACCGTCAACGACAGACGTTCTTCACCTGTCTTGTCCCGAACAGATTCCTCCTCTTCAATAATACCGGACTGGGTATATGGTTCAAGCCCTTCATGCAGTTTTCCCATTTGAGTTTGAATTCTGGCAATTGAGCTATTGATAGTCGCAACAAGCTGAATTGTCGAATCTCTTTGGTTCTGGTGTTCCTTTTCAATGTACTTCCCACGTTTCACATGGTTGTCGCTGTGTTGGCCGCCTTTTTGTTCTGCTTTCTGGATAAGAGCTTGAACCTTTGCTTCTTCTTTGGCTTTTTTCTCGGCCTCGTCGATATAATCCTCATCAGACTCATCAGGCTTATCCTCATGGCTCTGTGGCTCAGTATCCTCTTCTCCGACGGACTGAACACTGTCAACATCGTCTTTATTGTCAGAAATCGTATTCGTATTTCCTGCCACTTTTGAAGCGTCTGCCATTTCAACATCTTCAACATCCTCAACATCCTCTTGTTCTTCTTCCTCTTCCTCCTGTTCTTCCTCCTCCTGTTCTTCTTCTTCTTCTTCTTCTTCTTCTGCTTCTTCATCCTCGATATCATCGCTACCTTCTTCGTCTTCCACATCATCTTCCTCTGCAGGGTCGTCATGTCCCGGTGCAGCAAAAGACTTGAGACTTTGACCGAAAATATTGGGCTTGGATGGCGTATGAATTCGACGTTTGGATTCTCTTTTTCTATCACTATTTCCAGCAGTCAGAGAGTCCCTCTTCTTGATTGAACTTCGTCCGACAACAGAGGTGACCGTTTTGTCCCCAACTGTGATCGTGGCTATTTCAGTTGGAGGTCGCTTTGGCCGCATGCGATCAAAGGCATTCTGGATCACGTTTGGTGTTTCTGAAGACCTCCATTTTGGTCTTGTATCGCCGGCTCGAGGATTCTCGGCCGCCTTTGCTCGTATTCTCTTAACTGCCTCCTCGGCATCTGCCTGGTCTTCGGAAATTTCAGAAGCTGCATCTTTGTCAGTGCTCGCGACTGTGGTATCTTGAGTGGCTGAAGGAGCTGAAGTTTCTTCTGTAGGCTGGTTTGTACTATGTATACGTTTACCGTTAGAGGCCTGGTCGCCATGTATAGCCAAGAGAAGGCCTTCTTTATCTGTGGCTGTGGGACCTTTGTTAGGTACTGGAGCAGGCTGCGGCTTTTTCCCATCTTCTTCTGGAGCAGCTGGGCCTGGAGCTTCCCGAAAATGCTGCCGGATATTGGCTTGTTGCTTTGTACTCAGTATTTGCGCCTGAGGAACTGTCTGTTCTGCCTCCTGAAATAACTTGTCAAGGGCATTTTTCAACGAATCAATTAGCGCTGCTGAATCATGCAAAAGGATTGTTCGCTTGTCCGGCGATACGTTCACATCATATGCGTTGGTGTCCATTTGAAAATCAGCAAGCACAAATGGAGCCTGGGACAGATTGTATGACTTGTAGACCTCGTTAAACGCCTTGGAGATCTGTGGAATACCACAAGGGCGTGAGTTGACATAATACATCTGGCGATCGCGCGTTCCTCGTCCTTCGCCCACAACAGGGCGCGATACATAGCCGCGAACTCGAATTTCATTTAATTCACGATCTAGTCGTTTCCCAGCTGCCGACGGTTCAAACTCAAGATCAAGTTCCAGAGGAATCAGTGTCAGTAGCGTCTTTGCCCCGTAGACATTGGCAATGTTCTCTTTCATCGTAGAGTTGGCCTTTGTTGAGAGAAGCGTAATCGTCTTTCGTTTTGCGTCTGTATTCTTGACATTGAAACGAACCCCAGTGCTAATACAGGCATATCCGTTAAGCAAAGTGACTACTTTTGCCAACTCGCGCTTGATATTCTTCTCCAGCTCCCTACGCCGCACAGGTAGATTGCTAAACAAGTTCACGGCGGACGAGGTTGTGCCCCGTTGTCCTGCAACAATCTGCGTGTTTTTCAATTTTCCAGATCTTTCAAATTCGAGTTTGTTCGCTTTCGGCGCTTGATCTGCCTGGGCGGTGACGATGTGAAAATCCGAGACAGCACACAGAGAGGAGAGAGCTTCGCCGCGGAATCCGAAAGTTGTCAAGGATGTCAGGTCGTCGTAGGACGAAAGTTTTGAGGTATAGTGTTTGAGAGCTGCAGGAAAAAAAATAGTTTGTGAGATAGATATAGAGCGAGAAGTCCTGCAAAGGGAAAAACTCACCAATGCTCTCGTAATTTTGAGGTGCGATGCCACTTCCATTGTCTTGCACCTCGATCAAATCCAGGCCATCATTTTTGAATCGAACCTCTGCAAGGTAAATTACTTAGCACGAGATTAGAGCCTCGTAAACAATGGAATCGGACTTTACCTATTGATGACGCGCCCGCATCCAAGCTGTTTTCAACAAGCTCTTTGACCACCGAACACAGGTCGACGATGACTTGGCCGGACTGAATTTGATGGACCTAGAAATCACTCGGTTAGTAACAATGTAACATAAGCAATATATGAAACAGCCTCACTGAGCGGGCCTCGATGGGCTTGATTGTAGACATTGTATATTCGCATTTCTGCCAGGCGATCGGGAGACGTGAATTGACGCGTCGAGGCGGCCTTATCACGGGCGTGCGTCATTAAGCCAGGATTGGAAGGCTTATCGATAGCGCAACCTTGATAATCAACCAAGTTGCGGAGTACGTACTGGACCAATATTAAGAATAACAAAACCCATAATAATATATTCTTCGGCTACAGGGAATGCTAAATACGAGAAAATTTACACCGTCAACGCCTGAGAAAGAAAGACATCAAAGTATCAAGTACATTGAGACACGGTCCTCAGTGGTCAAATCGATCGGGCATGAGGGTTGGAGCCAGCAACGACCACAGATAAATAGCATAGCAAACCCAGGCACTGATGATCTTCACCCAGCTCGCCCAGTACGTTCTGCCCACCGCTGCAAAATCACCCTCGGTCTCGAGATCCAAATTCTGTGTCAGTAGCGTTGCGACCCATGTCGTAGCCAAAAAGAAGATGACATGGAAGAGCGAGTAATTGTATTGCGTAGAGCCACGCTCGTCATCCTTGGTGTCATATTCGTCGTCTTCGTCGTCGCTATCGTCCAAAGCGCTGGCGGGCAGACTACCACTCTCCACGGCAGCACGTAGGGCTTCTGCTCGCATCTCACGGCGACTTGATGGTTGTTGAGTAACAAGACCGTGGTCGTTGTCTTCACTTCCAATTGGAGAGTAACTGTGCCCTCCCTTGGATCCAAGGGCGATGCCTTGAGTAGCAGCCCGAGTCGTAGTATATGCAATAGTAGCCATCGTAATGGCAGCGCCCAGGACGATAGTGGCTGTTCTGGTACCACGTGCACGGATGAGAGGATTGCACTGGTGATCATCGGGTTCCATGGATACTGCCGACATGGTCAGGTAAGTGCAGTAGACAGCGACCATTGCGGCTTGCGCTAATCCAGCCCGCGAGTTGTACTCTTGAATCGCTGGCTGCACTGAAATAAATGAAACAACGAACATCGCAACCAGGTTGATTGAGATCGCAGCCTGGTTCATCGAACATCCACTCTTGGCGAAGAAGCAATACATCAAAATGGTCATGACGATCGACGCTGTGTACATTCCTAGCGTTGAGCCGATCAACAGCCCCCGCCAGAGCCGAGAGTCGCTGTCTTCAATCTTTTCAAGACATAGCTCCGCCCACGAATGTGCCAGGTCGACAAGAAGGATGAGTCCGAGGAGCAGGAAGAGCATGGCAGCAACGAATGCGATGTAGTGGCCATAGATCAAGAAGAAGCTTTCCGGGATGAAGAATGACATGACGACGAAGCCAATCCAGAAAATAATCTTTGGTCCCCAAAATCCATTTTGAAGAGCAGCCCTGCTATCTTTTGAGGTCCTGACGCCGAGAAGCAGGAGAGCAAGGAGCAGGTGAAAGAGCCCGAGACCAAAGTTGATCCTATGAACGGCGACCCAGCCGTGGCATTCCTTGCCATCGCATCGAATTTTCATATAGTCCATCGTCAGGTGTTCCAATTTTTCAAGCGCCCATGGCGTAAGCATAATCCACGAAATCATCGAGTTGACCAGCAAAATGAAGGCATAGGCAATTCTCGTTGCCATGCTAGATAGAACGCGTTAGCATCAGCTTGGCTTCTGGACCAGTGCTGCCTTCACTCACCTGCTTTGGAACTTTCCACAAGCACTGCATACAGCCGAGCATGTTGCTGCTCCACAGCAAGAGGCTGCGACAGAGAATATCTAAAGAAATCATCAGTAACCAGTGGCACTCGAGAGGGCGCAAACAGCGTACTGTGCTGGCGCTGGGGACCACCAGCATCGGAATAGACAAGAGAGCACCCATATTGGGCGCGCGTTCTGAGCAAAATGATAAATACGGGTGTATAGACGAGTAGACAACAGATGTAATACAGCGGACAGCTGTGCAGTCTGGAGATGGAGCTGCGAAGGCAACCTCGAAGTGGAAGTGGAGAGACGATGCCGCTTGCCGCCTGCGTCACCGCGACCGGAACCGCCTGGGCCAATCAGCCGACCCGGCGTTACATAAGCAGCGACGCCTTCCTGATTAGGCCCAAAAAGGACTAGCGGATCCTGGCGATAAGCGCAATTGCGAGGCCGCTGTTTCGCACGCGATGGTGAAGCTGACGTATCCATACTAATAATTAGTCCTGCTCCTCGTCTCTGGCCAGAGTTGGATCGCTTGCACTGTGGCTTTCTCTCGTTCTTTTTCCTTGCGACGCTCATTGTCTATTCGTCGCTGTCTGGCTGCTTTCTGTTTACTTCCCCCCTGGACGGTTGACCCGTTACAGTACACGTGCGACTTTCCTTATCAGTCCATAGTTTACGCCGACTCCAACTCGTCCATACACCGATCCGCGAAGCTTCAATTCGCCTGCCGTATGACCTTGCTGTCCCAGAACTTTGCCAGGAGAGGCGAAATTACTTGACAAAGCCAACATCATGGTTGTTGGATCGCTACATACCCAGAGGATCATCTCGGCCGTTGCTGCGACATTGATCGCACTGGCTAGCGGAACAAATGTACGGTTGACTGATGGCCTTGCTTCGCTCAACGTGTACCGCTGACAGTTATACAGTATGCCTATTCAGCATGGGCTCCTCAGTTCGCCGAGAAGATGCATCTGTCCTCGAAAGCCATCAACTTACTCGTAAGTTATTTTCCGTGGTGCTACGGCTTCGAACGGAGGCTGACGGTGTTCCATTCAAGGGTGTCGCAGGAAACGTTGGGTTATATTGCTCCGGAATTCCAACGGGAATCTTGACAGATACAAATGGACCTCGTATCAGTCTGATGATAGGAACCGTATCGCTCTTTATTGGATACTACCCCATCTACCTTGGTATGATGACCTCGCATTTTGGCCAATTGAGGTGAACTAATGTTGTTGTTCACAGCATATGAACATGGGGCTGGTTATCTATCACTGGGCCCTTTATTGTTCTTTGCATGGCTCTCCGGTCTTGGGGGCTCTGCAGCATTTTCTGGCGCCATCAAAGCGGGTGGGTTTCTCTATCAAAGTCATTACTGCCAGGATTCTAATTAGTTGTAGCCGCAAGTAACTTCCCAGAACAACGTGGAACAGCCACGGCTTTCCCAGTCGCTGCGTTTGGCCTCAGTGCTTTCTTCTTTTCTACCATGGCGTCCATTTTTTTCCACGGCAATACAGGGTCACTCCTTCTCTTGTTGGCCCTTGGAACCAGTGTTATGGTTTTTGTTGCTGGGTTTTTCCTTCGAGTTCTTCCTCCTACTCAAAAATACACCGCTGTACCGGACCGCGAAACCGAAGATAGGCAACAATTCACCTATGAGGAGCCCGAAGAAAGAGGTAGGCAAGACACAATCTCCACACATTCACCCTCACAAGCATCAACACAGCCCCTTTTGCACGCCGGGCGCGGGCCTGAAGTTCCAACAACAGTACACGGCCTTGAAAACTCAAGAGTTGCTGGTGAGGCTACACCCTTGGTGGACGCGCCCAAACCTCCACCTTATACCGACGAAGAAACTGGCAGTCAAATACAGACATATCATGACACCAATAATGAAAACAGCTCACATTATTCAGATATCAGAGGGTTTGCTCTTATTCGGAGACCCGAGTTTTGGCAACTATTCCTCATGATGGGGTTGTTGTCAGGCATAGGACTGATGACCATCAAGTAAGTTCTTCGTTCATAGTTATGTGGCCATGTGGCCATGTGCTAACCTCGTCTAGCAATATCGGAAACACTGTAAGCAAATGAATCACGATAGGCTATCCAGAATCTAACCATTATCAGACAAAAGCCCTGTGGCGATACTACGACGACAGCGCCGACTCTAAATTCATTCAGCAGCATCAAGTTCTACATGTATCGACCTTGTCTCTGTGCAGCTTTCTTGGCAGATTGTTGAGTGGTAAGAGCCCTTTGCAAAATCATGTGCCGTGAAATATCTAACAAGAAACGTAGGTGTCGGATCAGACCTTCTTGTCACGAAGCTCAACATGTCTCGTTTCTGGTGCATTTTGATATCGTCCGTGGTCTTCACATTGACCCAGCTCGCGGGCACCTCGATCAACAACCCAAACCAACTCTACGTCATATCTGCCTCCACTGGACTCGCCTACGGCTTTTTATTCGGCGTTTTCCCGTCTCTGGTCGCGCACAAATTCGGTATCTCTGGATTGAGCCAGAACTGGGGCGTAATGACCCTTGCCCCCGTTTTCAGTGGAAACGTCTTCAACCTTCTCTACGGTACTATCTACGACCATCACAGCATCATTGGCAAAAATGGACAAAGGGACTGCACCGAAGGACTGCAGTGTTATCGTACTGCCTACATGCTGACATTTTTCAGCGGGTTGGCAGGAATTGGAGTTTCCCTGTATAGTATTTGGTTGGAAAGAAACGTTCACGGCAAGGGCAAACCGGCAAAGGTTGAAGATCACGATAGAACTGCTTAGATGATGGGATCCAATTTACTTGTTTTGTGGAGAGGAAAGATGAAGGGAAAAGTATACAATTGTATCCTGAGACTCTATTTTCTTGGATAGTAGGTGGTCTTCTTTTTTTTTTTGTTTTTGTGCATGTGTTGGATGCATACCGCCTTGATGAGGCACCACTGGTTGTTGACCTTTTTTGCGGGGGGGGGGGCGCGTGATTGGATTTTTCTTCTTTCGGATATTACTTTATAGACTACTTATACATATGTGTGTATATCAATTGATGATAATATGAGAAGGACATATGTAACCTTGGATGAAGTTCTTGATTCTTGATCTCTTGTGTCGACACATGCAAAACTGATAGCACATACTGGCATGTGCTCGTGATCTAGATGTCGAGGCTTTTGAATCAAAAGTTTACTAATAGATACCATTTATTATTGATTCTTAACATAAGCTGAACAATCATGCAGAAATCAATTCTAATGATAAGTATTATTACACCAAACAATTAGTTAATTGAAACCGTATTCGAGTCATGGGGGGAAAGCAGCAGCTGTAAGAAAAGAAGAAAAAAGAAAGAAAGAGAAACCAAATAATGAGAAACAGAGAAGAGAGACAAGCCAAAAAGAAAAGAGAAAAAAGAAAACGCAAACGAAGTTAAGAGATAAGAGAGAACTTTTTTTCGTATGTAAAAAGCCATGAGTGTTGTCATCATGGTAATAAATAGCAAGTAAAGGCGCAGGTGAGCCAATTTCAAGAGAAAATGAAACAAAGACTCCAACCCAAAGCGCACGAGAACCAGATCCGAAGCAAAGCCGTGATTAAAACAATATATACACCCAAGCCCAGCGGATTAAAGCAACTGGCCTGAGCGTAGACCGGTGAACAGCAAAAAAAAGAATGACCAAGGAAATGCAATATTAGCAGTTCCTGTTAACTGATCCCTAACCGCCCCGTACCACTCTATATTTCATGATACCCATAGCCAATGATGAAAAATGAAAACTGTAAGGGGAGACATATATGCGACGAATTTATGAGACCATTAGATCAATGCTAGCCCACATTTCGCCGGTAATTTTTGCTTTTTCTTTTTCTTTTTGTTATTGCGTTTGTTTTGTTTTTTGTTGTTGCTCTTGATCTTTCCCTCTATATGAGCTTCTCTCTCAAGAGAACCTCAAGGCCGATGCCGCTAACTCATCGCAGAGTGATTCAGCAAGCCAGTTATAAACGTATGTTGACGAGGGTAAAGTCGAGGTAGTCAAAAAAACATAATAGAAGAGAGTCTTCTTATCGTCCCAAATAGACGAGACTCATCACGGGGTATCAAAAGATGTGAGGAGAAGTTGAAAAGGCAAGCAAATTTGAATGAAAGTGTGGCAATACTACCACAAATAAAATGTCCGGAGGCTAGGCAGAGCTGGGAGACTTGGAAGAGCTCCCTGCTTCGTAATCAACCACGTCTGACAGGCGGATCTTTTTCGACGCAGGCTCGGCGGTGCCGTTTCCAGAGCGTTCGTTGAGCTGCAGCTCGAGTTCGCTAATACGGCGTTTAAGATCCTCTTCACGACGTTGAGCCTCGTCCAAAGATCGGCGAAGTCGCGCCTCAGAATCGCGTACAATCATTTCGGAGCGACGTGCAGTAGCATCGCTCTGCTCCAACTCGGCGACGCGACCCCGGAACAGCCCATTGATCAGCTCAAGCTCGCTGACACGCGTTTTCAAAGACGTGTTTGACGCCAATAAGCCTTCAAAGGATTGAGGAGCCTCGAGATGACGGTCTACGACAGATGACGTAGAGCCTGGAGATGGTTGACGGAGCTGCAGTGCGGGCAGAGTATTGGCGGGATTAAAGCCATGATCTCCAAGGGTAACACTATCGAACATGTGCTGGGGTGCAATATTTGAGTTGTGCTGGGGTAGCGAAGCAACGCCAGGCGTGTTTGTTCGAGACACTGGCGAGTTCGAGCGATCAGAATGCCCCGGGGACATCTTGCGAGAAGCGCGACGATAGCCATGCGACCCAAGTGGCGGCGTTCCTGCCTCTGATCTCGACGCGGACAAGCCGTTCGCGTCTAATCCTGCCCCGGACTGCGATGCGACACGTTGTTAGCGGGTATTGCGATTGCTGATAAGTAGCTGAGGGGTTGCCTCTTGCGCAGGAAAAATTTTCTGCGTTGGAGGAACATACCTTGCGCTTCGGGCCCTGGCCAGCAGTTTTAACCCGATTCCGGCTCTTGATAACATCGGTCTTGAGGCTTATCGGCCGCGGACGGCCGTGCAGCTTGAGAAAAAGGCCGCAGGCGTTGCAGAGGACGGAGCCGAGTTCATCCCTGCGCCATAAAGGGGTGGTAGAGGTGCCGCAATTCTGGCACACGGGCTGCAATTGAGGGCGTTTCTGGTCAGTCAAGGTCGACGCCATTTCTGGCAAGAAAAACGGGAGAGAGCCAAGGAGAGGTTGGAGACTGGGAGAGAGAAGAGAGAGGGAGGTAGGGCAAGGCTGATAATGGGCGATACGGTGAGGTGTTGCAATAGATAAGATCTGGAGAGATTTGACGGTCGGGCGCGATAAGGGATCGAGGCGAGTGGTGGGCGACTCGGCCCGCCGGCGCCAAGCCTGAGGTGTCAACGCCTGATAACAGCGGCATGCACCACCGCGCCGAGGCATGCTGGCTCAAGGGCAGGAAATGGAAAAATGGAAAAAAATGGAACAAGAGACGCTTACCGGTGTGTTGCCCTGGCCTCCGGTCGTCGCTGCTGGGGAAGACGTGGCGTACATGTTCACGGCGACATTGCTGCTGCTGTTGCTGCTGGAGGATCTGCGCGATAGATAGGGGCGATTAGATTCTGGCTGCCTGAGAAACAAGGCACCCACCGCGTGCACCTCTTGTTTCTCCATGTGACGTGGGACGAGCGTACCTTATCTGCGAAGTGGGAGCCGATGCGACTGATGCCAGTGCCGACAGGCCTGGCAGCGAGGGTGGCACGGTGTAATTGGTGTGGTCTGGCCTCGAGTCGAGCACGGACGGGGGAGGCAGCGTCGTCGAGGAAGGGGTGCTTTCAGACGACGGCGTTGAGCTGGCGAGTCCCGGAGCAGGAGGGTGACTGCTGGGTGATGCTGTGTGTCCGTCGATTTGCAGTGAACTGTTGTAGCTGGCGAGCTCGCGTGGTGGAGGCTCGGTCGACGGCGGCGAGCGAAGGGCAGGATCGATGGGCGAGGCCCGGAACAGTAGAGGAGCCACCGTGGAAGCCGTGGTGAAAATGTGATGGAGACCGAGGAATCGGTCTCAAATGGCTGGTCGGGAGAAGTCAGGAAGGTTCTGGGAAGGATGAGAGAGCAGACTGGGTGAGAGTCTGCTGAGTAAACGCCCGACGTTTGTTTCCAGGCAAGGCCAAAGGAAAGTCTGTGACAGGTCTAGTTGTGGTTGCAATTCCTCGGAGCCACCACAAAACACCCAAAACCGTGTATACTCGAGTGCAATGGCTGGGTCGTGACGATTACCGGGGGAACTGATATCGTAGGGAACCGTGGGACGGCAACGAGCGACAGAATCTGCGGCGAGAGCAAGGAACGTAAATGGCGACGGCCAGGCTGTACAGGAGGTCAAAAGAGCGACTGGAGAGCAGACAAACGATCGGAACGCGAAAGCGTGTAGGATTGAAGGAGTGGTCGAGGATTATTGATCGAGAGATCGTGGAGTAATGATGATTCTGGAGGGCGTGAGGGCTAATAATACCGGCCAAGAAGCTAGTGAGCCCGTATCGCCAGTACGTTACAGCCGTTACCGACGCGGTCGATCATGCATATTAGATAGGGGGTGGGCACTTTGAAGAATGCTGTTAGGTAGAGGTGCGCCGTGCGTTATTTCCTAGTCATTTTCTTCTGTTCGCCTATTATCACCCGTGCCTTTTTTTAACCGGGTTATTCAGTGTGGCCGGTAAATACCTTCTGGGTGAAAAGCATATCATCGGACTCGATAGACTCGGTCACGACTAAGCTAATACGTAGTACATATATAATATGGAGATGACGATACGGAGTCCGCTAACCGGAGAACTGGACAAAATACCTTGGACACGATATCAATTGGTATGAAATTTGGTAATTAACCAAAGTATACATGCTGGCGCGATTTTATTTGCGTGCTTCGAGAATCGATCAAACTGGTGGCACCCATAAAAGGCCTCTGCTATACCTGACGTAATCAAATACATAAATTAATTACACGAGCTGATTGTTTCAATTGACTGTCTTTATTGGTATTTTTATTGGAATTTCACAATTCAACGCGATATCCTTTCTATAAATGTAGAATCTTAAACATTACCAAAGACTTTTTTAATATTAAATATATGCAGATCGAACACAATATCTTTGTTCTCCATTGGCGGCGGATGATGCCAGTGGGCCGCGGTCCGGGATTACTGCCTGAGGCATCTATGGCACCCTTTCAAGGGGCTTGCATGCTGCCTGCCCTGTTCATTCCTGCGGCCACCTTTTCTCCTGCCTACGCACCACGACTCTTTTAAGATGCCATAACTGCTGGCTGGATATATCACGCTGCTCTTTTCTTCTTTTCCCTCTTCGTCTCTTGTTTTTCGTCCCGCTCCTTTTTTTCGTCTTTTATTTTTTTATTTTTATTTTTTTTAATAGCCTCCGAGCTTCCGGAGCTTTCTGCCATTCCTTTTCACCACCACCATGCCTAAACGACCAGCCACGTCGGGCTATGCGCGCCTTGCCCAGGCTGAGGAAGACGATCGAGATTATTACGATGAATCCGAGGGGGAAGACCCATATTCCGTCCCCCAGACTATATCCGGCGGAACCCAGTATGCGCCCATCAATGCTCGCGGCCAGATACACTCCTCCGGTCCATCCACGCCGCCAGAATACCGCCGCAGAAATACCGGTTATACGCGACGTCGGAAGCGCAGCAACTCCTCGGGCGTCGACATCAAGGCCATCAATGCCCGCTTGGAAAAATGGGCAGAGGAAATCGCCTCCAAATTCAAAATCCACAAGGGACGCGGGAAATCGCCACAAGACGAGAAGCTCGAAATTCACCACTCGGTCTTCCAGGCCCCGGATGGTGTCCGCCCGTTTACTGCTGCACAATTGGAGACTGATGAACATGAATCTCGAGAGCGAAGCAGGCGCGCCGAGTTCGAGGCCGTTGTGGAGAGTGTTCGTACCGCCATCGAACTAGGAATGCATCCGAAGATGATCACACAAGGGAGCTCTGGGAGCTACTTTGCGCGCAATGCCGATGGAAAAACTGTGGGCGTGTTCAAGCCCAAAGACGAAGAACCCTACGCGTCCAGGAACCCCAAGTGGACGAAATGGCTCCATCGAAACCTTTTTCCATGCTGTTTCGGACGGGCTTGTCTTATTCCCAATCTTTCCTACGTGTCCGAGGCTGCTGCGTACGTCCTCGACTCGCGCCTACGCACCGATATCGTTCCTTACACAGACGTCGTTTGGCTATCTTCGAAATCTTTCTTTTACGACTTTTGGGAACGCAGAAAGGCTTGGAGAGGCCGAAAACCGCTGCCGCCGAAACCGGGCAGCTTCCAGGTCTTCCTGAAGGGGTATAAGGATGCTACTCTCTTTCTCCGAGAGCATCCCTGGCCTGATCAAACCAACTCTGGCTTCAACGCCGATGACGCTCCGAAGCGCAAGACGAGGCCGTGGAACGAAGCATGTCGGCCGTCAGGAATTCATTCCGATGACGAAGACGACTATGAGTACGACGCCGCTCAAGCTCGTACCCCGTCTCCACAGAGTGATAATTCCGAGAACAGATTTTACTGGAGCGAGAATCTCAAGCAATCGTTTCGAGAAGAGCTCGAAAAACTCGTTATCTTGGATTACATCATGCGGAACACAGATCGTGGTCTTGATAATTGGATGATCAAAGTCGACTGGAAATCGGAAGAAGTTTCGATTGTGGCTGAGCCTCCAAAGACAAACGGCCAGACCAGAGAAGGTGACCATGACGACGCTGTATTACCCGCGCGACCTGTTACGTTAGATGTTGATAGAAACACCTCCTCGAACCGAACTTCTCCACTCCCCTACCGCCGACACGAAGCCATGGTTGCCACGAGCCGGACAGGAACCCCGTCTAATGCTCTTGAAAAACATGCGACAATCAAGCTCGGAGCCATCGACAACAGTCTGTCCTGGCCATGGAAACATCCTGATGCTGTGAGTTCCTTTTGCCCGCCATCCGTTATTGTTTACTAATCCAGATAACAGTGGCGTAGTTTTCCCTTTGGCTGGCTGTTTCTTCCCGTTTCGCTCATCGGACAGCCGTTCTCTCAGAAAACACGAGATCACTTCCTGCCTCTTCTCACCTCCACTGCATGGTGGAGCGGCACACAGGCTGCCCTGCGACGTGTTTTCATTCAGGACTCTGACTTCAAAGAGTCCATGTTCGCCCGGCAGATTGCTGTCATGAAAGGTCAGGCTTGGAATGTCGTCGAGACCCTGAAGCAACCAGACCACGGCCCACTCGAACTGACCCGACGAACAAGAGTCTACGTATGGGATGACTTGGTAAATGTGCCCGTCGCCATTCCTATGCGGGCTCCTTCCACCGAGGCTCGACGACACCATGCTCAGGCCTTTGGGCAGGATGATGACGAAGAGGAAATGGACATCAGCGCCGCAGTCTCGTCAGCGCCTGGCCCAGACCACGATCTGCTGGGATTCGGTGCTTCGGCAACTGGCGACCTTCCAAATCCCAACCGTTTTGAGCTGGCACGTGGCCGGACCTCTGCAGAACTAGGCAGTATTGGCGAAGAGCCAGGCCGAGACGGCGACGTGATGTTTGACCAGTTTGATCTCGCTGGTGATCGTAGAGACTTTGCAAGAAGCTGGGCTGCCCGCGGCAACACCACCGATTCGACTAACGGCTACCAAGATCGCTCCTCGAAACATGTACGGCATAGTTCATTCTCACACCGACGAGGCAGTAGCCAGTGGTCCTTTGGCGGAGCGGATGACCTTGAAGGTGACCTGGGCTACGCAGCAGCAGAAGGAATGGAGGGCAATGAGCGCAAGGTTATTGTCGAGCGACTTGAGGCCGTGAAAAGCAAAAACCCCATTTTCACGTGGTGCTGATTTTGGGGAACGATTGTTCTCTTTTTCCATCTTTTTCTTCTCTTCCCCACTCCTCCTTTTTCTCCTCGTCTTATAATTATCACTTTTTAATCCCCTTGCATATCCCGCTGCCACCAGAGAGCGGAGTGCTTCTTAATGACTCTTACAACACAGGATGGTGATTCCTGGGGTTTTCTTCCCATTTTTCTTCCTTTCTTTTCTTTTACGGGACATATGTGATCTGGGAAATGGCACATTCTTGTTGTAAATAGACGGCCACTTACTGTTGGTTTGAACTGCGTTGGCCTGCGTCGACAGCGCAGTCACGGAATTGTAGTATAGAAAGACGAACGAATGTCGCAACTGTTTGCACTGTTGCCATGATATCCTCTAATATAAAGCTTTTTTTTCCCTTCTCTTTTTCTCTTTTTCTTTTTCTTTTTCCCAAACAAAGTTTGTTTTCCCAGCTTATTTACGTACTAGTATGTATTATTGTCTACGGAGTAAACGTGATATTACTGATACGGCCTTATCGCGGCCGATCTCTTGGCGGCTGCGACGGGCTGATCTCCAGTGCGTCATGTCGTACTTGCCGCCGCAGGTCATGCACCGCGTCGAGATCATCCATGTCCCGCCGCAGCCGGGTCTCGCCTCCTCTCTTCTCCTCCCCAAACAATATTGCTCACTCTCACCTCACGTCCACACGCGGATGTGAGGTACTCGACACAGCCTCAGTTGCAACGTCCACCCTGCGATCTCTACTTGTCTCTCGGATGTAAAAAAGGCAAACCCGGGATACCTGTTGCGGGATGCCCCTCGGAGGATCTCTCTTCACTCGAGTCTTTATCGCGCAGGCGCATATAGCACATAGACTACTGTCAACGACATCTCACTTCTCGCTCACTTTGTCTCTTCTTATCGCAACCGCACTCCGACCTGTATCCCCTCGTTGAGACAACTCGAGCACATCTTCTCACTTCCGCATCATGGCGTCGCAAGCCGCGCTGCTCCTGGATCCGCGGGCTTACAGGAAACAAATTAACTCAAAAGGTGAGCTTGATATATATACTCTGACTTGCCCCACCTTCTAGCCGTTTGTGAGAGCTTGCAACTGCTTCTGACGCGGTTTCTTCCTCTTCCTCCCTTCCCCATCTCTTCATCCCATCATCCTTTTTTTTCGTC
Source organism: Talaromyces islandicus (assembly GCA_000985935.1). Taxonomy (NCBI): domain Eukaryota; kingdom Fungi; phylum Ascomycota; class Eurotiomycetes; order Eurotiales; family Trichocomaceae; genus Talaromyces; species Talaromyces islandicus. Next base: position 4,077,653 of record CVMT01000001.1, on the reverse strand, counting down.
CCTCTTCTGCGCTCTGCATCCAGAAATCCCCTTGCCAAGGATGAACCTCACTTACAAGTGTGAAGGTACAAACAAGACAGAAAGAACACCAGTCAATATCAGCAACACTGTGACACAGGCTGCGCAAACATCTCTCACAAACAAGCATATCTCTGGCACGGAGGGCCAAGCTCCAGCGATAAAGTCGAATCCCTCATCTCCTTCGGGCAAAGAACCCCATACCTCTAAAATGGCTGCAACCACTGGGAACAACATTGAATTTGAATTTCTTACGAGCGAGGAGTCGTCCAGTGCAGAAGACGGGTACGCACAGTCGAAGCGCCTCCGACAGGACGAGGTGGAGAACATCGAACATAAATCTCTGATTGAGGATTTACACAACGTTGAGCGGCGGGAAGATCAACCTAAGAAACGCATCAAGACTGCCGTCGACGAGAAGCCCATTGCTAGGACCAAACCACAATTCGATGTTTCCGGGAGTAGTGGCCTTGGTGAATACATGAAAGAGGGGAGACAATCGTCCAACTCAGCCGCACAGGTCGTTGATCTCACTAATGGTAAGACAAATGGTTGCGATACCATAAGTTTAATGCCACAAACTAATGCTGTCATAGAAATCACTGCCACCACGGCTTCTACATCAAAAGACGACGATGATGATATAGAAGTCACTGGATCGGTTGACTTGAGCACCCAGAAAGTATGCTACGGTAAAATTGATGGCGCAACGGTGCAAGCGCACCTGGTTCCTAAGCCAGCGCCGAACAATTTCTTTGCTGATTGGACGCGTGATTGGCCGGCTATCAAGCTCGGAATCCGCCACCAACCTGGCATGGGAAACAGGATCGACGTGAGTGATCCTCATGGACAGGTTTTTGGCGCAATTGATGCTAGGACGGCTACAGCAATTGTGCCATTGCTGGACTCCCAACTAAAAGTTAGCATGACGGCTCGTTTGGAACTCCGAAGGAGGCATCCGAATGAAGTAGAATGGGAGCACTGCTCAGAGGTTTATCGTGCTTCAATCAATCTGTATGGGATGAGAAAGCACGCAGAAATGGTGGGAGACGTGCTGGGTCGGAATAATGTATGGTTGGGAACTCCATCTATGGTTGAGCAAGGAACAACGGTCTTCAATCCGCATACCAATAGAAGACGCATCCAACCAAACTATGGTCCATCTAATGCCCCGCGTTCACGAAATGTACCTGCATTTGAAATTCGCACTGCAGAAGAAGTGAATGATGCGGTCATGAAGATGTTCGATCAACTTCGAACCGCAGATAATATCCCTGAGATGGATGCTTCTCCGATGATTCGCACGCCACTTCTTCGTCACCAAAAACAAGCTCTCTGGTTTATGACAGAAAAGGAGAAGAACCGCAAATACGGTCCGAATGAGGAAGACAACAATTCTCTATGGCGAATGATTCGGGCCCCGAACGGCTCTACGAGGTTCCGTGAAATTATTAGCGGAACCATCCTCACTGAAGAGCCCCCTCAAACCTACGGTGGCCTCTTGGCTGATATGATGGGCCTTGGGAAAACATTGAGTATCCTGTCCCTTGTTGTTGGAACACTTGCGGAGTCGAAAGAGTGGGAAACGCTATCACCGCGCCCAGAAATTGTACGTAACAACCCGGGAATTCGCAACACTAAAACTACGCTTCTCGTTTCACCTCTAAGCACCGTGAACAACTGGGTATCTCAAATCAAGGAGCACCTGGAAGAAGATGCAATTTCCTATTATGTCTTTCACGGACCTTCGAGGACAACCGATATTGATGAACTACGCCAGTATGATTTGGTGATTACGACTTACAGCACAATACTCAGTGAACTCAGTGGTCGCGGTTCAAAACGAGGTCTCAGCCCACTTGTCAGAATGAACATGTTTCGCATTGTTTTGGACGAAGCGCATGTCATTCGCGAGCAGAGCGCAGCACAGAGCCAGGCAATCTTTCGGTTGAACGGACAGCGCCGTTGGTCTGTTACTGGAACGCCTGTTCAAAACCGTCTTGAGGATCTTGCATCTGTTACCAAGTTTCTGAGACTTTATCCATATGACGAAAAGGCCAAATTTGCTGCAAGCATCCTCAGTCGCTTCAAGATCGGAGACCCCTCTGTCTTTGCAAGTCTCCGGGTCTTGGTCGATTCATTCACGTTGCGCCGTGTTAAAGATAAAATAAATCTACCTCCTCGACAAGATAAGATAGTTATGTTAGAGTTCTCTGAACAGGAAGCTCAGCTTCATGAGTTTTTCCGTAAAGAGTCCGATTCGATGATGAAAGTCATAGCAAACGAAAGTAAGGGCACTATGGGTGGTCGAATGTATCATCATGTCTTGAAGGCAATGATGATTCTACGCCAGATCAGTGCCCATGGCAAAGAATTGCTTGACAAGGAGGACCGAGAAAGGTTGAAGGGAATGAGTGTCCATGACGCCATCGATCTTGAAGAAGGGGAAGGGGAAGACCAAAGCGGGGCTATTGATAGAAAGGCATATGAGATGTTCAGCCTCATGGAAGAATCGTCGGCAGCGGTTTGTGCCATGTGCAATAAACAGCTTGTCGAAAATGCCTCAGAGTCAAGCACAACAGACTCAAAAGATCCAATGGCTGTGATGCTACCGTGCTTTGATGTTCTTTGCCTAGACTGTTTTACGCCAATAAAACCGAATTTTGTGATGCAATCGGAGCTTTCATCTGAACAGACCAAGTGTTCGGTTTGTGAAGGCTGGATCCCAGCAACCTACTCCACAATCTCAATTTTGGGTCTCCAGCGGTACACAGAGAGCCGCGCCGAGGCGAAGAATAGCCGTAAAAAAGCAAAGCTGCTCGGAGAGTACGAAGGGCCACATACCAAAACAAAGGCGCTGGTTTCCCACTTGCTAAACACGGCAGAAGAAAATGCTCGGTCGAAGGAGGAACCGCCTATCAAGAGTGTTGTGTTTTCAGGTTGGACGTCGCATCTGGATCTCATTGAGATTGCCTTGAAAGACAATGGCTTGAAAGGGTTTACTCGAATTGATGGGACAATGTCACTCATAGCCCGTAATCAAGCACTGGATCTCTTTGCCGCAGACGACAATATCACAATACTCTTGGCGACTATCGGAGCAGGAGGAGTTGGTCTGAACTTGACGAGTGCGTCTCACGTGTATGTCATGGAGCCACAGTACAACCCAGCATCGGTGGCTCAGGCTGTGGATCGTGTACATCGTCTAGGCCAGACTCGCGAGGTGACCACCATTCAGTTTTTGATGAAGGCTAGCATCGAAGAGAAAATATTCGAAATGGCCAAAAAGAAACAGCAGCTGGCCGAAGACAGTATGGCCCGCGGCAAGCTGGACAAACGTGAAGTTCAGGAGGCGAGGATGCAAGCCTACAGGAGCCTATTCCGGTGATTTCTCGTATTCCTGCATATCGAAAGAGGGAGATGCGACTTTTTGAATTTTCGGGGTCGATTTGACATATTTACGGCATGAATGGCGTTGGTACAATGGCTTAGATTGCATGGATACCCTGGCGCCTTGAAGTTATACGACTTGGAGTTATTTCGACTTTTTTCCCCCCTGACCATCATACATCACGACTTTTAATATCAATAACCTGGATCGTGGGAATCTCCGTTCAAACACACAGGAGATCGATTTATTCTACGGATTTCTGTTTATTATATACGCTATCGCTTTCATGATCTAGATTGCTATCGTCGCGTTTCATCAACACATATACAAATAAATGGCTTTGCAAAAGCGAGAATTCGATGGAATATACACCACTGAGATACAAGGCAAGGACGCAAGTCCGCCAGATACAGTTTCATGTTCGCTAGTTAGTATTTAGGTGATTTAAGCAATGAGATTTCTATTGTCTTTCGCAGCGTGACGTTCCAGGGTATCATAAATATCAAAAGAAAGAAAGAAAGTCCAGATATCCTCACGGCCCAAATTATTCCTCACTTCTCCGGTCTGCAAATATGCCCCTTTCCACCGTTCCTAGTACTGTTTCGAGCTTCTTAGCCAGCTTTTTCAACTCCTGTGCCTTGCGCTCCTTCTCAACATGGACATGCCTCAACTCCCCTTCCAACTCACGGATACGGGCCTCCTGCTCAGCCTCGGACGAGCCGATTCCTGGCAGCCGACTGATCAGGTACTCGATCTGTTGCTCCTTTATAATCAAATCCCTCGCCAGCTCTCTTTGTCTATATGCAAACAGCGCTGGTGGATCCGGCGTTGGCGGTTGATTAGGGTCTCCCTGACCCGGCGTCAGAAGCGCCGCCGATCCAGCCCCAGGAGGCAGTGTTGATGCCTCTCCGGCACCCGAAGCACCTAGAGGAGGGGAGCCCTGGCCTTTTTGTTGCTGTTCGGCGGCTGTTTGCTTTGCGGCTGCCCCGGCGGGCATGGGTGCTGCGGTGGGTTGGTTGCGAGGGATCTTGGCGAGCGAGGGCATGGCATCGGTCAGACCGGCGGATTGAGGCGGCGATGTAGCTGGGATATGGTCATGATAGGTTGTGAGGTAGCAGAGTGTTGCGTAGAATTGTGTAGCTAGCTATGTGTTTGCAGAGCGTTTGGTTAATTGGGTGCTCTAGAGGGGGTTGAAGTTGGAATTACCTGGTCGAGACATGTTTGCAGTTGCGTGAGGATGTCAGCCATGGCGAGTAGACAGAAAGAAAAAGCAGTCTATGTTGTTGCAGGTCTATTTAATAGCAGAGAGAAAATCGAGAGTATGGATGAAGTCAAGTTTGACTATTGAAAGAACCAGAGGGGGGAAGAAAGAAAGCAAACGCGGATGCGGAGGCCAAACTCTAAATAAGCTCCGAGTCCAGCGACTTCCGCCCTCGTCAAGCAGGCCTCTCTTTGATCTCTCGGTCTCCTCAGCAAGCTCTGTTGGAGGAAATGCTGTTTCGAAAATCACTGCACACATCACCGACCAGTTTCATACGCTCATTCTCATCTACACGAACATGCCCGCAAATCAGGCCCTTCACTCGCCGGCTTTTCAACATCCCGACTGCGCCGTCGGCTTCGTCACAGAACCACTGTGATTTACCCTCGTTCCTTTCATACGCAGAGCGCACTGCACTTCCGGAAACTAGCACGACGTATGTTGGCACGCACTACGAGTATACGGTGCTGAAAAGCCTGCGCCGTTTTGCATTCGATCTCCATCGAGTCGGCGGCCGCGACGACGCCGGCACAGATCTTGTCGGAACCTGGCACATCCCCGGTCGAGCGCTGCTGGCCCCGATCCGCGTGGTCGTGCAATGCAAGGCTCTGAGCGCAAAGCTAGGGCCAAATCTGGTCAGAGAGCTCGAGGGCGCGTTCCGACACTCGCCCGCAGGCTGGCGCGCCACGGATAAGCTGGCTATATTGATCAGCCCGAGGGAGGCGACGAGAGGGGTGAGGAATACATTAACGCGCAGCGTGTATCCGCTGCTTTGGGTTATGATGGAACGTAATGGGGTTATCAGGCAGGTTCTGTGGAATTCAAAGGTGGAGGAGATGGGATTTGCAGCGCTCGGGGTTGATATGAGATACCAGCCGCAGACTGCTCTTGCTTCTGGCGAGCCTGCGCTGCCAGAAGCTGTTCTTACATGGGATGGGTCGGATTTGGCAGATATGGATCATATGGAAAACGAGATGGTTAGAAAGGAGGCCGAGTGGCTGGCTCTTTGGGATTCGGAGAACTTGTCAGACGCGGAGAAATCCATGCTGTTGGACGCGGTTATAGCTGCTTTTCCCGACATGGAGCCCGTAACAGCCTTGGCCTATGACAAGGAAGCAATTGCTACGAAGAGAGATGAAGTTTTGGCTCTGCTGAAAGAAAGGCTACCGCGTTGACAGAGTAATTTGGAAACAACAATATAATAGGAGAGGCGCACGGGATTCTAACCACGTGCTTATTCTCGTTTGCCAGACTTCGGAAGGCACGATAGTTCTGCCTCAGGCGCCAAGTCCGTCAGTCACCATATGTTGCCTGGAGAGATGTAATTTTCACCTTCTTGTAGCCTAGCACATGCTATGAGGGAAAGTCTATTCTGATATGGGACCGGGACGAGTCCAGGGCACGATGCTGGGCAAGAGTCCAGTCGCGGATCTGGGTAGTTCTCAGACAGAATCCAGATCCCATTGCAACCCAGGTAAGTCGTTCGTCGTCCCAGATGCAGATACCAAGGTAGTCCATAAACTGATCATCAATTTCCCGTTTCGATTTTGAAAAATCCCAAATCTTCTAGATCATTTGGAAGTTTATCCCCTTTCTTCAAACAAGCTAAGTTATGAGATGCAGCTCTGAGTCCGTCAATGTGCTTTCGTTCTTCAAACCTCTAGCACGGGTTCTCCTTTGAAAACAGTAGTAAATACCCATTTCTCAAGTCCGAACTTAGAAGACTGCTGGCGACAAGTAAATGGAGTAAAGAAACGCAAATCATGGGGAAAGCCCAAGAAATCACGAGTAGCACCTAATACACACTCCATCTCTTCAACTGGATTATCTGAAAACCTTTTGCATGAACAGGGTCTAAAATATGGATCGATGTGCTTAATTGTTGCCTTGTATTTAGGAAAGTCATAACCATCCGTTGTCGTTTTTTTTTAAACTATTTAGATTATTATTTATAGATATCTAAATGATTCTAGTTTATCTTATTGTCTAATTATTCTATACTATATAAGATAATTAATATAATACTATTAACTCTTTATATTTATAATTATTCACCCGATCTATTATTGTGAAGATAACTCGGAATTTTGTTGTCCTGGTCGACCAGCCGCATTTATCTTTATCGCAACATAGCGCTCTGATGTCCATAACCATCTATACTCACTTAGAACATTAATTATAAATAGGAAGAACAACGTGGTCTTCGCCTGTGAAGATCTGTCGCCAGCCCACACTATAGAGCTCGTGTCATATCCAAGCCTCGTAGCTAGTTGGTACTTAGTACCAAGTATCTCTCCTATGCGCGCTGGATAGAAGCGCTTGGGGTCTTAATACGGGGTATTATCCTCCTTAACTGCGATGTCTAGTAATGCTAGGACAGCCGTGGGTTCTGCCCGAGGACGCATAAATATATATATATATATTTTTTAATTTATATCTTTAAATTATACGGAGGAAGCTCTGGGTGTCAGACTACTAAGAATGGAAAGTTTGCCATGGAACTGATCTCAAAAGGTGTACAATACTACGGCATGAGTAGGTCACTTCTTCGCGCCGTCGAATAACTCCAGGATCGCTCTTTTCCCCTCGGCCTGTGCGAGTTGATACGGGGTGACCCCTTCTCCGTCCGCCAGGTCTGTCCGCGCGCCTCGCTCCAGCAAAAACCGGACAAAGTCTGCTTGGTCGTGCTGGGTAGCAGTATGCAGCGCTGTGCCAATGGTGTCCTTTGCGAGGTCATCGTCCCACAGGCCGTGCCGGAAGACTTCGTTGATGTCGGCGCCGCGTGCGAGCAGGACGGTGGCGGCATCGATGTTGCCGCTCTCAGCGGCGCCCATGAGAGCCCTTGAGCCCTCAATTGTCGCCCCGTGCTCGAGGAGAAGGGCCATGACCTCCAGCGAAGAGAGAGATGCGGCGCGCGCCAGCACAGTGTCGGGTGGGATCCAGTACATGTCGTTTGCGTCGGCCCCTTTGCCTAGCAGAAACCGCACCATCTCGACGTCCTGGCGCTGGATGGCCACTGTCAGCGGCGACCCAATTTTGTCCATGGGGTGGTTGACACTTAGGCCAAAGTCCATGAGTGTCTGGAAGACGGCTGGCTTAGACGCTGTGACCGTGCGCAGGACAACGAGGTCAGTGAGCGCGGGAGTCCGCTGTTCTTCACCCTCTTGGGGGCTCCATGGACCGTGAGTCGACTTTCGGCATTGCGGCATCTCAGTGAAGAAGTAGCGGAGAATATGAGAATGGCCGTTTTCAGCGGCGGTTGCCATGGCAAGTCTCAGAGGCGGGACGGCGGTTTTGTCTATGCCTGCAGCGGTGTATAGCTGAGCAGCATACCTTTTCACGCTGGAGAGTGAGCCCTGCGCGCATGCCGTGAGGAGCGAGCGCCCGGCCGAGCGCATGGATGTCGTTGCTGGCAGTCAGGTTAGTGATGGTGATAGCGGAACAAGACGAGCACCCACACATGCCAAATTTCTGAGATGGGAGATCTTTTGATTTCTATGGAGTAGAGGCAGGGAAGTGCAAAGTAGTCGTGAATGAGTCAAGCGGGTAGAGTTGGTCAGCTTACTAACTTTCAATTGATAACTACATATATGATCTATTCTATACGTGCTGAACTCACCACTTACTGCGAAAAACACACCTACGAGTCGGTGTAGTTGGGCCTGTGGTCAACATGTTGACCTTGCCCCGTCGGATTGTAAAGCAGCAAAAAAGGGTGCGGTTTCGTAGTAACTATGGAACCTCGAATGTGTCACGGACCTAGATCCCACTTGCTCGTGATTAAGCTAGTAGACGTCTGTGTTTCTTTTCGTTATTTTTCCCAACAGGAGGCTAGTGATAAAATCTCTGTTATGGCGAATGGTATCAAAGTCTCCATAGTAGGCGTCGTGGGGCGATGAAAACAAGGTAGTTTTTAGCCCTTCAGCACCGATATGAATACACCATGCAATTGAAACTCTAATCCTATATCTACGCAAAATTACCGTATTGATGAGAGTATGTTCCGAATTTTCGTTGATTTTTGATTGATGAAGTTCATATTCGGGGTATGAGAATTGTTTTGTGATTACTGGGCCCCGTCTAGGCAATTTTGATGCCGCACAGCCACTTAGGGTTCTTAGGGTTAGAGTCAAAGCATAGGCAGGAATTATCGAGTCACCTCCGAAGGTAAATTAGCCATGTAACATTGTGTATTTAGTGTTCGAGCTGATTTTCTCTGTCTTGCTTTTCAGCTGCCTGGCTCCAAACTAGATCTTCCATGGGTTCGTTGTGATTGGTGATTGGTGCCTCTTATCTGAGCGAGTATCAACAATACAGTCAGTAACCTTTCACAGTGTTATTTTTGAATTTGTGTGAAACTTAGTAAGAGAATATTGCAATATGCTCTATGTACCGTAGATAGCATAATACAAAAAAGAAAGAAAAGAAAGAAAAAAGATTTGTCTTAGCTGGCATAGTAATACTACGAAAATTAACGCAATGGACTCACAAAGTAAAAAAATATTAATAATATTTGACCCTGAGATGTATATATAACCTTGATCGATCTTTCTTGAAGTTGAGCAGGAAGTTTCTTTTCGTCCTCCCTCGCCTTTGCCACCTTTTCCCGCCTCGATCGAGGAAACCTCCCTTTCTGAACTGCGAAAGTCGTGGGATTCCATGCTTTTCCGATACTTATCTTGACCTTGCACAAATAAGGGGTATAGATTAGGAAACGGGATGGCACTCGGTCCGTGTGTCGGCATGCCGACTCACCGAAAGACCCGAATCAGACTCGGAAGAACCCTAATGAAATAAACTTACATAGGCCTCCGTACTTACTCCAGCCACGTGGGAGGTCCCTGGAATATAAATACGTATGTACATGTATTAAATTTAAGTAAATCTGTGCCTCCTCAAGGAATACCAGTTGGAAGTACATAGTTCCAAAGTCAAGATCGCCCTCTCATAATGGAGACTACTGTTGGCTTCTCGGCCTTTGCAAGTCACACACCCCAGCTGCCACCTGCATTTGCCGTCTATGACAACAGCTTCTTCAATATCACCGGCCCGGCGCCCACAGTTGAAGTTGTCCTGGAGAATGATACCTATCCGTTTGCCCACGAAGCCGCCGTCTACATTCCAACCACCGATGAGCTTTTCGTGACTAGCAACCAATTTATCAGCCCAGTCACCCACCAGAAAACCATCGTGATCACCAAGGTCAAAGTGGGCAATGGCTCAGTTCCTGTCACAGCTGAGGAGCTCAGTACCACCGTTCCCTTGGCCAACGGAGGGATCAATTATGAAGAAGGTGTCCTGTTCTGCGGCCAAGGTTCTTTCAACCAGACTTCTGGTCTGTTCAAAACGTCCATCCACCCACCGTACACCTCCGAGCTAATCACTGGCAACTTCTACGGTCGCCAATTCAACTCGCCCAATGATGTGGTCATGCACGCCGACGGCTCCATGTGGTTTACGGATCCAGCCTATGGTCACGAGCAAGGCATCCGTCCCAACCCTGTTCTGCCAAACCAGGTGTATCGGTACAATCCAAAAACGAAAAATGTCCGTGTCGTGGCCGATGGATTTGGCCGCCCCAATGGCATCAGCTTCTCGCCGGATCAGAAGACTGTGTACGTCACGGATACGGATTACAACCATGCAGATGGACTGGACCCGACGAGAGTTTCTACAATGTATGCTCATACTTCCCTGTCTCCAACTTCTATCTCTAATCAGATCTATAAACAGCTACGCATTCGACTTGACCATGATCAACGACGAGCCCGCGCTGACTAACCGACGAGTGTTTGCCATGGCGGACAAGGGAGCTCCGGATGGAATTAAGACTGACATGGCAGGCAATGTGTACAGCGGGTGCGGTGATGGAATCAATGTCTGGTCGCCAGGCGGGGTTCTTCTGGGCAAGATCCTAATTGAAGGCGGAATTGCCAACTTCGGTTTCGCTCGCGGAGGCAAGATGTACCTCATGGGCGAGAACAAGCTTTGGGCTGTCCAGCTGGCGCCATGGGTGAAGGGCTCTATTTTGAAGATGTAAAATGTGACACGTATTTTCTGGTTTAGTAGTAAAGTGGATTATTATATGTGCAATATATCAATTGATATCTGAATACAACACCTATAACAAAACGTATCAGCAGCAAAGAAAAATCATATAGGTATCACAAGTCTATAAATCTGAAAAAGTATTGTGATTGAGCAGCTCTCAGAACTTCTATCTTCTTTCCACGGCCATGTTTCTGCCCACGCTGATTTCGGACATATTCGCGCCTGCAGGCAAGTCGGGTCTGCTGGCAGGAGCCGCATGGTTGAAGTCCGTCGCAACGGTAGTTTTTTAGATATCATCATGGCTTTGTCTTTGGTTTGTGCCATTGGGAAGCTAAATACATCTCCATCGACGTGAGGAGGAAGATCTAGCGGGGTAATTTTATCTCGAAAAATTTCAAGCGCCCTGCTTTCATATAATTGGCCAAATATTTGTCTAGTCAGCCTGGAGTCCAATCAGAGCCTCCCGAATATCACCCGTTTATATTTTACTAGTAATTGCAAAGCCTAGTTATATTTTCTTCATGTTTAGCATTATGTTAGTGCCGCGCCTGTTGACTTCATAACAGATGCTGTATCAAATGGCTAGTTGGCTGAGCTTTATCACGACTTCTCTTTTTTTGCCATACCCTCCTCCCAAGCTTCTCCCTGCTCGCATTCAACTTGACAACTACCATGGATTTATCTTTGTTCCGCCAAAACAATCTCCTCTATACACAGGAGACACTGTCAAGATACCAAGCCGGAGGATATCACCCAGTCAACCTTGGAGATACTTTTAGCAATGGTCGCTACAAGGTACACCACAAGTTGGGATGGGGTGGGTTTTCCACTGTATGGCTTGCGAGGGACAACGTGTCAGTTTATTAGCCGGATCAATTTTGCACAGCTTGGACTAATCGTACCCAGCCAAAAGCGATGGGTCTCGTTGAAGATCCTGACTGCAGACTCGCAGGTATCACGAGAGTTGCAAAATTTAAAGCATCTAGAGAGTCGTTCACGAGGAAGCCTTTCTGCCCACTATGTTGTTCGGCTGCTCGACTTCTTTACTCACAAAGGCCCTAACGGAGTCCACCAATGTCTTGTATTTGAATTGCTTGGCCCTTCCGTTGATAAAGTCCTCGCAGACTACCATGAGAGCCACGACAAGCTCTGCCCGGAAACCATACTTCGGATGTCCACGCAGCTCCTGGAAGCTGTCAAATTCGTTCACAGCGCCGGCATGTGTCATGGCGGTGAGAGGACTCTTCCCCTGTAGTCTTTTACGTTTGCGGGTTCAAGAAACTGCACTTACTTCATACTAGACATTAGCGGTCGTAATCTCGCATTTACTTGTACTCAGTTGTTGGACACAACTGAGGAACAACTTTTTGAAGTCCTTGGGTCCCCAGAAGTTGAGCCATTGGCCCGCATTGATGGTATGCCCTTAGAAAATGGACTTCCAACACAGCTAGTCAAAGCAGCAGAATGGGTCAACTGGATAGATGAGGACGACGAAGAAATTCGGCTTCTTGATTTTGGGGAAAGTTTCCTCCATGGCGAAGAGCCCGAGAAGTTGGCCCAGCCAGGTACACTGCGGGTACCTGAGACGATTTTCACGAACTGCTTTGATTATCGCGTTGATTTGTGGCGCACGGGTTGCATGGTTCGTAAAGCGGAAAAATGGCTGAAGACTGCTAATATAGACATTTACTGCAGATTCATTCGTTTTTATTCACGGCATACCCATTCTGGTACCTTGGGGAGGATGAAGTTTTGATTTTCCAAATGATTGGCTTCGTAGAGAGATTGCCAGCCGAATGGGAGTCAAAGTGGAAATCGATGCAGACAAGGTCTAATCACGATTTGACGGCAGAAGAAGGTAAACTAATTTATACAATATACATTCTGTTGCTAATTCTACTCAAAGATAGTGCAATATCCAAGCTTGAACGAAGGTTTGCAGAGAGTGTACACGAACCAACGCTCAGCCCTCTTCTTCAAGTAACCAAAGGATTGATGCGATTCTTGCCATCTAGTCGGATTACCGCAGACGAGGCACTTGCTTTATTGCACAATCTCAAGGATGATCAGAGTAGTCTCGCCTTTGGTAGAGAGGACACTGATATGCCCTCTTCACAATGACAGATTGGATAGATGATTATCATTAATGAGAGCACAAAGAGTAAATAGTCTTAAATTAACATCTCATGTAATATAGAATAATGAGGCAAAAGATAAATTTAATCTATCTATATATCAATTGATATAGAAATTGAAATAATTTTAAAAAAAATAATCAAAGGAAAAATTATACCTCTACCAGTCGACTTGCACGGTTCCCTATTGAAGAAAGTGGATATTAAGATTCAAATTGATCGGTTTGATTCTTCACCACAAGAATGTAATGATGCCTAAATTTGTTTCCCCTCCGTACGCCGTATCGTCACTGTGGCCTGTCGACCATAAAATCGTTTTAACCACACTATCATCTAGTCCGCTCTTCTCACCTCTTGTTCTTCCTTTTAATCCTGAAACTTTTCACTTCGTCTTGCCATAAAACGCAACCACACCTCGCCTACCTATTGTATTGTTGGGATTCTCTCTTTCCCCAAGATTTGCGCTACTTTACTCCATTTACCCGTCGTGAGTCTTTAAATTTAGTCTTGAGAAATAGGTATTTAACTGTTTTTAAGGAGAACCTGTGTTGGAGATTTGAAGAACCAAAAAGGTTAACAGACTTAGAGCTAGATCTTATTATCCAGCTTGTTTAAAGAAAAGTAAATGTTTTCTTTACGTTAGTTAAATTTGAAACTAGGCAATGACAATTATTTTATACTTGGTATCTGCATCTGGGATGACGAAAGACTTGGTTGGGTTGTAGCTCGATCTGGATTCTATCTGAGAACTACCTAGATCCGCGACTAGACTCTTGCCCACCATTATGCCTGGACTTGTCCTGGTGGTTCCATATAAAACTAGACTTTCCCTCATAGTATGTGACAAGAATGTGAAAATTACATCTCGTCAGGCAACGTAGTGTTTCTAAAGTAATGACAGTCGGACTGGCGCCTGAGGCGGAACTATAGCGCACTTGCGAGAGAATAGGAGGGGTAATTAGAACCTCTAGTATTCACGAAATAATGTCTAACAGGTGAGACTTCAAGTGCAATTGCCATAGAGCCTGTGTCTGTTTGGCCGTAGACTGACAAGCGAGGGCCTGTGAATGGCCCCATCCCGTTAGTCAAGTGAGTATACGAGGCGATATCTCCATGTTATCTCCTAATCCTAACTCCGACACCCGCGTTCACTCCATGGAATATAACGACTATCGATATGCCAACTGCTCCAGAGACTTCGATAAAGCCGCCGGCTAGGCGAAACCGGACCCAGCTCAGTTGCACTCATTGCCGCCACGTGAAGCTGAAATGCGATCGAGAAAGGCCGTGTTCGCAGTGCGTCAAGAGAGGGCGCTCCTCTTTATGCGCCTTCCTCCCACCAGTTGCAGACAAGAGACCGGCTAGAAGCATGCTAAACCGATTGAACCATTTGGAAAGCCTTGTCAAAGGGTCAATGGCAAGCCAGCCATCAGATGACATTGATCCTAGGGCTAAATCGCAGAACCATGTCTCCGGCCGGGTGGTGGACGCTACCTATGTGGGCGCCACCCATTGGGCTGCAATGCTTGACGATGTCGGATTGAATTTGCACTGTTTCTTAGACCCCGACTGACGCGTTTTAGATTGAAGAAGTAAAAGGTTATTTCAGCGAACATGGGGACGAAACCACGCCGGGTGATGAGAGTGTGCGGCCTGATATCTCTCTGCTCCTCAATAGCAACAACGCCACCACCACCACTAGCGAGGACCTTTTGGCAGCGCTCCCCGAGCGAAATATAGTGAATCGACTGGTATCTCGATACTTTAGCTCCAATAGCCCCGCGCTGCGTGAGTTTCTGTGACCTCAGCTTGGTATTTGACTAAACATCTTTCAGATATCATTCACAAGACAACATTTCAAAAGAACGTATGTATCACGGTGAGCCACCACAATCAATTAATATTAATGCACTACTAGTATAGAAAGTTTTGGGATGATCCGCGTGGCTCCCCGATCAGCTTCCTTGCATTAATATACTCTATTATGTGCCTGGGGACCTTTGCCGCACTGGGAGCCGATGAAGAAAATGCCAACGCTGGCAGTACTCCAACAGGAATGATACAAGTTTATCGCGGATTTTGTGCACAGTGCCTGGGGCTATCCAACTACGCCAGGCATCCTGGGCCATATACACTTGAGACCTTTCTCCTGTATATAGAATGCGAATTCCTCCTCAGCAAAGGTGATCAGATGAACTGCTACTTGATAGTCGGTGTTGCAGTCCGTCTGGCGCTGCGAATAGGCCTCCATCGAGATTCGGACATGGTAGAAGGCAACATTATACCGTACCAGGCTGAGATGCGGCGCCGAGTCTGGCATCTCCTGGTACAGATGGATTTACTGGTCAGCTTCCATAATGGCCTGCCGTCAATGGTTCAAGCTGTCAAAAGCGATACTCGAGTACCATTGAACCTACACGACCAAGATTTTGACGAATGTTCGACCGAATTGCCACCTTCAAGACCGGAGACCGAAATCACAGTCATGTCATATCCACTAGCCAAGGGTCGACTAGCTCATGTCTTTGGAAAAATAGTCGAGCAGGCAAACCTCTTAACCCTTCCCGACTATGCTGAGGTAACAGCATTGGACGGGGAACTACAGCAAGCCTTTTCCGCAATCCCGCCTTTTCTTCGTGTCGTGCCAATGGATCTTTGTATCACCGACTCTGCTGAACTGATTATACGGCGATTGAGTCTGGCGGTGCTTTTTCAGAAATCTCGATGCATCTTACATCGCAAATATCTAATGAAAGAGAAAGAGAATGCCGAATTTTCGTACTCGAAGGAAGTAGCGATAGACGCTTCGAGAGAGCTTCTTCGAATGCAGTCCGAAGTTCACGAGGCTGCTCAGCCAGGCGGCATGCTTTGCAAAGACTCGTGGGTAATTTCGTCCTTGGCAATGCACGACCTTTTACTCGCGGCGGTAATCATATACTTGTATCTAATTCAGGAGAGTGTGGGTATTTCTCCGGGAGGTCAGCAAGTACCAAATTCTCGTCAGGCAGAGATGATAGCAGCTCTGGAAGAATCATGTAGGATTTGGTTTGAGACGAGAAGCATGTCTGTTGATACCAAAAAAGCCTATAATGTACTGAGCAACATGTTAAAAAGGCTCTACTCCATTTTCCAGAGCCAAAGCATAGAGGCAGGTTTCTACACCAGGGTAGATGATGCTCCAGGATATGATGCTAGGGAGTCACTATCAAGGCTCTCACTAAGCGGTATGCATTTTAGCTATTTGAAACCACGGAGGTATTTAATATAAAAATAATTGCTAACTAAGCTTTAGGATCAGCAACTTTGCCGGATCTTTTCGGTGGAGGGCAGCACGAAGGATTTGGAAACGCTATTCCCTTTCCAAGTCCCACTACACATTCTAATATCGATTTTGAATCTATACCCATAGGCAGTATTGGGGAAATAACTGATATGACCATGGATGATTTTGATTGGGTTTGTGAGACCTGTCCTAAGACCTGACGAAACTAATTTTTGGACAGGATGTTTTCGACAACCACATCCGACAAAGTCATGCAACTAATGAGAATGAGACGTATCCAGATATCTCTTTCCAAAATTCTAGTTTTGAAGAGAACGCCTATAATCTCTGAACTGAAACTCTAGACCATTAATCGTCTTTAGCATTACAGTTACTGAAACTTAATCGTCTCTCGCTTACAATACTCGACAAATATCTTCGCTTCGCCACTCCCACCTTCTGATTTGCTCTTAAGACCATCGGTAATATATTTGGGCAGCTCCGCAATCCGCCCCCAGGCTAACACATATCCACCATTATTCTCTACCTTGAGGTCTGGGGAGAATGCGGCAAAAAGTTCCGAGTATGCGCCATAGACAGGGCTCTTGAAGAGTAATTTCTACTTGGAGTGTTAGCGGTGAAGCTTTCTCGTGAAGGCAGCATACCATTATCACTCGAGCGGAAACAGTCATGTTCCGTTGCAGTTCAGTTCGCATCAACCCGGGATATACAGACTAAGAATAATCAGCCAGTAGAGCTCTATACAGAGGGAGTTGAGACTTACCACACTAAGAATACCTTTGCTCCCGAGGCGATTTGCAAATTCGGCGGCTAACCACGTCCCCCCAACCTTGGTCTGCATATAATTGTCCCCAGGTTTACTCTGCATGTAATTATCTCCCGGCAAGACCTTGGGGTTGCCACCACCATCGAACGACATAGCACTGGCAGGCGCAAAAAGCTGCATGAGTGCTACAACAAAAACAACCCTGACGCTAAACAGAGGGCTCTGTGCAGCTGTTTGGACAAGAATCGGCTCGAGAAGTTTCGTGAGGAGATATGGTCCCACGCAATTCGTGACCATTTCAATATCGTGGCCCTGTATTGCCATTCTCGTCAACTATTAGATTACCCAATAGGCGGATCCTCTCAGACCTGTTTTCCCTTACTTCCCAAAGGAGTATTCATCACACCCGCATTGTTGACCAGGACGTCCAGCCGGGTCTCTTGCCGCAGAAATTCGTCAACGGCCGACTTCATGGTGCTTAGATCTGCTAGATCGAGTATCATAGGCTTCAGGATTCCTTCGTCTTTCTTTCCGTTTGTCTGGGCCTTGATCTTGCCGATGGCGCCCTCGCATCGCGAGACTGAGCGAGCGGTAACGTATACACGTCCGCCTGCGACATAAAGCATCTTGGCAAGTTCAAACCCTACTCCGGACGCCGCGCCTGTTATGATGAAGACTTTGCCAGTGAGAGGGGGTAGATCTTTCTCCGTGAAAGACGGAGCAGGGGGGAAGATAGCTGAGAATAAGGAGACCATGGTTGACTGACGCAGCTTGGGTGAGGATTCTATAAAATGAGTTCTTATTTATTGGATAAAATGTGACGTGAAGGGAGAAAGCATTTAAGAGCCCGGTTCTATGTACAATTAATTGTAATGCTTTCTTGTTCATTTCAGTCCGTGCCAACGGACATAATGTCACTCTCGAGCCCTAACGGATATAGAACAATGTGCCCCCAACGGAGTTAAGGTAGTTTTGAACAGGGATTTGTTTGCACCCGGAAAATTAACGGATTATGCTTTTTCCTAAGCTATTTCCACGTGGTCCAAAATTAAAGCGACGATGGAATGATGCCTGCTGGTCATTTTGATGCTCATATTAATTTAATATCGTAGCGAAGTTGTGCTCGTAAAGAGGTCAGGGTTTTAGCCTCGGCTCAGAAAACGGGCCTTGAGCTTTCGAGTTACCAACGTCATGAACAACACTTGACTCCGCAACAACTGCTCTAAATAACTCATTTCCTCCCTTGGAATTGAATTGAAATTTATTTTATATTATTTTTTTTTAAAAAAAAAGAATAATTAATTACCAATTCCAATATGCCGAACAAATTTGCGATCACAGCGCTTACACTCGTGGCGACTTCGGTTGCGCATACCGTGAGTCCCCCGCACGTTCAATGTAATTATCAGGATTATTGATTGAAAATGTTATTTTCTCTGTTGAATGATCGCAGGCCATAGCACCGAAATGGATGGCAGATCCCAAATTTAAAAGCCTACCTGCAATCCAAAGAGCATACTCGACTTCTGGCTGGTATCAGGTACGTTGTTGTCGCCACAGAGCGCAGAAAGGCGCTGACATGATTGATGGGACGATAGGGCAGCCTTTTCTTTTTGATTACTGGTAAGCGTCTTTTCCCTAGTACTTACTAATAGTATATTCCTAAAAAGTATTCCAACTGATTGGTGAAGCGCTGGTCAATTACCGCTGGTCTGCCTTGGATCTTCCAAACGGCTTGACCGATCCGGCTGATAAAGGAATTGCGGGGATCTTGGTTTTCCTGCTTTATGGAAGCAGTGTTTGGTATTATGGCCATGGAGCCAAGGACACCAGTGCTGCGGTGGCTCTTGCGGGCTCGGTGCAAGCCTGGGCGGCTTTCTTCTAGGTGTATTGACTACAGTCATTTTCAAAAAAGGTATATATATATATATGTGTGTGTGTGTGTGTGTGTGTGTGTGTGTGTGTGTGTGTGTGTGTGTGTGTGTGTG
>CVMT01000001.1:3988002-4053874 GCA_000985935.1 Talaromyces islandicus | reverse complement strand
AAAAAAAAAAAAAAAAAAAAAAAAAAAACAAGTCACTCCTCCCCTTTCAAATCGCTCACCGCCCATCCTTTGTGCACACATACATCTCTCATTCATCTCATTAAAATTCCATGCCATTTCGGCGCAAATCATGAGCCTCTGAGAGAGAGCTGGATCTAACTCGAAATAGTCAGGACCCAAGAAAAATATCTACCGCTTGCCCTTCTTCTTGCCCGCAACAACCTTGAACGCAGCAGTGGCATCCTCTTCAGGCTTGGGTTGACTGGAGGATTTCTTTGCAACCTCACTCCAGCCACCAGAAGAAGCCTTTGTATCTGCGCTGATCGGGTCCACGATTCCCTTTTCTGCCAGCTTGCGACGGCGAATGAATTCATCCGCAAAACGACGGCCATCCAAAGTCTGAGAATTGGCATACACAGAGTCTGAAATAATTTCTGCTTCGGCAGGTAGCAGTAGCAATTGCTGGACAAAATCGTCAACTGTCATCTGAAGTTAGCACTAGTCCGATATCAACGCCACTGATTTTTCTACGACATACCATTGATCCCGTTATTGAGACCCTTTCCGAGAGTGATTTTGGCCCATTTCGTGAACTCTTCAGTAGCGCGGTTAGGGTTGGCGGTTGGCATGGTTCCAACTGTGACTGTCCTGACCGGCGCCACTGGCTTTGCCTTTACTGCTTGTGGAGTGGTTATCGTAGCACTGGTAGAGCGAGGTCCAGCTGGCGCAACTGGTGCTACAGGTGATGATTTGGCTTTACCACCGGCACCTACCGTAGTCCATGCACCTGTTGTTGTAGGTGGGACAGGTGCAGCCGCCTTGCTGGCAAGGTCAGCGTATCGCTTTCCAGCAGCAGCAGCAGCAGCCGCCGCCGCAGTAGCCCCAGTGGGACTGGCAGCAGTGGTCTGCACGGTAGTAGTCTGGGCCAATCTCTGCTTACGAGCTTCTTCTTCCTTTTGAATCTGAGCAAGAGTCTTTGCAGGAGCCGTAGTAGCTTTCGTGACGGGCTTGGACCAAACAGAACTGGCTGCAGTAGGCGGCGTGGGAGAGGCTCCACTAGCCCAGTTGGCCGTTGAAGGCAATCCAGGTGCGGCTGCTTGCTGGGCTTGGCTAAGACGTTCCTGTTCGGCGATCAATTGAGCGCGACGAGCCTGGGCTGCTAGCTCTTCGCGCTGAGCCGCGTTTCGTGCTTCCGCTTCCTGGATTTCCTTCAGAGATGGACCCTTGGGTGCTTCAATGGTATCCTTGGCCCAAGGAGCGATGGAAGTGGACGGAGTTTCAATAGGAGTCTGACTTTGTGAGCGTGAAGTCGCAGCAAGAGCGTCGGCTACATTTTGGCGGTTCCGCTGGGCTGCTGGTGCAGGTAGGGGCGATGCAGAAGGTGGAGGGGGAAATGGGTGCGGAATACCAGGGTCTCCCTTTGCCGTCCAGGCAGCCTCGGTTTGTGCTTGTTTTTGCTGTCTCTGGGCGGTAGCTGCTTTCTGGACCTGCTGCGAAAGAGACAATGGTTCACCGGGTGACACTTCAGACTCGTTGTCGTTTTGCAAAAACTCGCCTTCTTCCCCTGCAAGCTGAGCCTGTTCAACTTGCTGTGCTATGGCAGCTGTCGGGTGAGTCGGTAGTCCTTCTCCGCCCCTTAATGCAAGTTCTTCCTCATCGGAACGCAGTGCATGGAATTGACGGAGACGCTCTTCGCGAGCTTGCTGTTCGAACAGGCTATCGGGATGGCTTTTATCAAATTGTTCCTGCTCTTGTTGAAGGCGAGCACGGTCCTGTAGCATCGAGTTGATCTGCTGAGGGTTCACACCTGCTTCTTGCTGGCGAGTTCCAAATGAAGCTTGGCTGTTCAAGGGAAAGGGACCTCCTCGGTTTATGTTCAGGCGGTCGAGCAATCCTGGCAGTTCATCGTGAGACCCAAAATCGGTACCAAGGATCTGCGGGCCAAGGGAAAGTGAGTTCTGTCTGAAGGGGGCGTCAAAGTAGCCTGGCATAGTCTGTGGGGGTTGAATAGGTCCGTGGATGGGACTGGGTTGGTAACCAGCCGCGGGAGAATTGATGCTGCCAAAACTAGGCTGACTTTGAAGGCTATGCGCGCTGGACTGGTGCTGGAGAGGCGGCTGTATGTTGTGTGGTCCGCCCTGCAATTGGATTTGTTTCATCAGTGCCTGCTGCTGAGCAAGGTGTTCCTTCTGTCTAGCCATGAGGTACTGTTCTTCCTGTTTTCTTCTTTCCAAGGCATTTTGCTGCTCTGCAGTTAATGTCGTTCCGAATGTTGGGAAGCTGTTGGCAAACGGTGGCTGCGCCGTCCCAGTCTGCGAAGGAGCGGTCCAAGAGGCAGAAGTTGGATCGGGACCATGAGGAATACCAATTTGAGGCACCAAAAACGGTTCACGCGAGTTACCAATACGACGCACAAGCTGAGCCAAAGGTTCAAATTCAGGGTCTTCCAGCTTCTTGACTTGCAACTCAGCAGTAAAGAAGCCGGCCTTGAACCAGTCATGCATTTCCAATCCCGACCATGGACCCTGGATATTGCCTTGCGGGTCACGATAAATCCACCGCATGCGATCTGGCATGACCATAGTACGTTGCTGAGCAGTGGGTATTGTGCCGGAGCTCCCAGCAGACGGTGTTTGACTAGTCTGAGGGACTTCTCCTGATGCCGCCAAAGGTGTATGCAGGGCACTTGTAGACGAAGTGATAGGCACTTGTGATGAAGGATTTGTTTCTGTTTCCGCATCAGATATATGTTCATCACGGTGCGTTTCAAATAGAAACTTACCTTGTTGTCTGCTTCCATCGTCTGGACGCGCCTGGTCACCTTGCATCTGTTCCTGCATTGTGGAGGGGAATAAAGCACCCATTTTACTAGTTCGACCAATGCTTCCTGTATTGCTGAGACCAGCATGGGATCCAAAAAACCCACCTCCACCAAGACTGGACAGACTTGGGGACTGCATTTCTGCCACGGAGCCAAAAATAGGATCCCCAAAGCCAGTGAACGCTGACCTTTCTCGCGTGGGTGTACCAATAGCCCCAGCAGATGGCCATCCACTTGCTCCACCTAGGCCAGGAACAGCACCAAGTCCACCCAAGCCCGAAAAGCTTCTGCTAGGTCCAGCGCTAGAAGTTTGGCTACGGTCACCAACAGACGCATCCAAGCCAGACCCGGCCCGTCGAATAGAGCCAAATGCAGCAGAAGGTTCGTCCCGTAATCCGCTCAAACCGGGGTGTTGAGTACGTTGAACATCTGACCCATCAGTGTCCACATCCTCCTCGGCCTTTTCACCTCGAGGGCTTTGGTACGGATTGGTATTCGTTGGGCTAGTCGGCTCCAAACCAGATAGGCCATGGAAGGGGCTCTGAGGATCCTCGCCGCGGCCAATCAGTTCGCGGATCCCAGGAACACCAGCAGTCATGCCAAAAGCAGAAAATCCAAGCTCGTCGACACCTGACGCCACTTCCTGAGACCCACCAAGAGAGGCACTCCCACTTCGGGGTTCATCAAACGGATTCGTTTCGCTACGGACGGCTCGAGTCTTGACTGGTTCGCCCCATGGAGACTGAGAGCGACTTCCCCCTTCATCCTCGGTGAGACGATCCAGTCCTCTTTGCAACCCCTTGTCTTTCCCAACATCTTCTGAGCTGTCTTTCGAGAGTAGACCTTTGAATCTGCTTTCACCACGGAGACTACCATAACCAGGTCTTTTTTCAGTAGCGGAACTAGGCTGAGCATTGGAAGGGCCAAGTGAGAAGCTACCAAAAGCACCCATTGGCGAAATGTTCGAAGTTTGAGAACCCGAGGGCCACGGGGATGTCGTAGCCAAACCACTCACGACTGGGTTTGTGGTGCTGCGTTTCAACGAGCCAAATGGGGACGATACGTCTGAGCCTTCCCGACCTGTTGCCTTGTCTTTTTCTTCAGGTCTAGTAGTAGAGCTCGAATCACGAATATCTGTTTTGCGACGCAAGAGGGAAGGGGGCGGAGTAGTCGTATTAGGTTCTTCTCGAAAATAGCGAGTGCCACTTGTTGGTGACATTGGATTTCCCGTAGAATCTTGGGTTTCGCGGCGCCGAGCAGGAGGTCGTGCGGAGTTAGGGGATGAAGTGTTGAAGGTGTTAGCATGTGAGATAGACGATTTTCGCCCAGTAACCGGCCCAGCATTTTCCTTGGAAGCACTTGATGGCGGCGGCTTGAGTGGGGAATTGACGGTCGTTGTGAACAGCTGTGTCTACGATTAACAATACATATGGGAAATTCGGAGCACAGACAACTTACCTCTCTCTCGTCATCGGTTAGATCTGTCAGTCCCAACGGTCCATGCTGCCCTAGGTGATCCCAACAGACTTCCGGACCTGAAGAGGGGTCCTTCTGATCCTCTCGTTTCCCCCAGGCGCCGTTTGTGGATGAACTATCTTCGAGCGGGTTCCACGCGGCCAAGAAATGGTCGCCCATGTTCTTTCCCAAAGCTCCTGAATCTCGCTGAGTCTTGAAGATGTTGAGAAGCTGTTCCTTGGAATATCGACTATCGACAGTAGAGCCGTTGCGAGGTTGGCTGGAACTCAAATGAGGAGGGATATATGCAGCAGATGTAGGAGTGGACGCGGACATGGGTTGGCTACTATCACGAGTATGTGAGAGATTTGTCGCGACAGATGGACGGCGGAACGTTTGAGTCGCTCCGTTCATGCGAGACCGTGTCCTAGAACAAGTACCGCCGGTCAGTAATAATCTTTGAAATTCGTGCCAAAGAGCGGAGATTTCACTGCGTCGAAGGGCAGGACGAAGCCCAAGGACGAAAGAAAATTGAGTTTATGTCTTACCATTCTCCTCCACCGACACTGTTATCTTTCCTAGAGTCTTGGTTGTTGCCAGCAGCCGCAGAGGCGAAGCTTGAAGGAAGTGGCGAGGGCATTGTTACTATAGTCCATGGAGATCAGATCAGATGTGCGGACGAGAAAAAATGATTCTGGGCGGGCATACCAGGTACGCGGTTCTTCGTGGCAAAAAGAGGGCGCGAAAAAAAGCGACGGTAGACTCCGCACACGGCACGAACAAAAAATATAGGCCGGGGGGGCAGTACTTGCTAGAATATATGCAACAAAGAGCTGTAGTTGTCAGCAGCGAACGAGAAGTTGCTCACAACGAATGCGAAGATGCGAACGTGGGGGAGGGTAGGGTGAGAACGTTTTTGAACGAGGTAGGAGATCAAGAAGAAGATCGAGCCTTGAAATTGCTTTGGTGGTAGCAAGCAGCTCACTCGTTAACTCGACCCAGGCCGGCTGCCCAGTCACGAGCCCGGCGTGGCAGTAGTGGCCGCACAATGCCACTGCGCGCGCCAAGAAATCGACAATTATGTGGACCAGCCACTCGCTTTCCCACCAAACAAGCTGATATTGAGCCCACCACGTTGCGACTGTGCAGGTGAAGTGGACGGCAATGACGTGGAATCTGCACCTGAAGAAGCCGCCTCGCTAAAACATTGTTTTTCTGGTGTTTTGAACCCCCTACAACTGCGCAACTTCATCTTCAACGGCAATGACGCTTATTGGTTATTGTTGTGTGGATCTGCACGTGACCGTTGCCCTAGGTTGGTAAGAAGCGCGGGTGTGCGTGGCAATATGCCGCCGCTGTTTGCAGCAGCAAACAGGTTTGGTAAATCGGGCATATAGAGCCATTATTACTGGTTGTTGTTCTAGCACATGAGACGCATTCTGGGGCTTTCTACCCAGCCAATATCCCGCATTGGGTATCACTTCATCTTACGATATCACCATGTTGTGTTCTATTTGAGCCGCCGAGCATACTACTAATTTGTTTGTACTGTTTGCATCGCGGGCCGTCTTTTCTCCAGTTTAGGCAGTCGAGGTTATGTCATCGCCGCATGATCAGTTAAATGTGCCAGGCTATGGCGACAAAACAGATTTCTAAAGATATCTCCGCGTGGCACAAATCAATCACACAGCCGTTGAAGTTTTACCATACTCATTTGCGTGATGGCCGGGGCTGAAGAAGTCTTGCCAGATACCTCCCGCGTGCTCGAGGTGGCGCTCCAATCGTTGAGGGGCGATGGACAAACGGAGGCGACCATACAAAGTGCCTACGAACTGATTGCACTTGTGGGCCATGCATCCATGGTGGCTGCAGGCTTCCGGCTAGTTGGCTTAGGTGAAGACAATACTCTTCGTTTGTTGTTCCGTTTGTTCTAAACAGGAACCAACGCTGATGTTTTGACAGCAGACAACACAGACGCAACCGTACTACCGAAAGAATGGAACGCCCACATTAACACCTATTCTTTCCGCTATAGGCCTTTCGAATCATCGACCGAGTACATTATCAAAGTGAACCGGCTGGGGAACAATGCAGTGGTTATGGGGCTGGCGGGGGAAGACAAAGCAACATCGTTTGACTTGGCTGTCGATGATTACATCTCGACAAACGCGTTTCCCCTATCATTAACGTCCGATTCAGTAGCCAAACTAAAGGGAAACTTTAAATCTTCAACCCGTCTAGACGACCTGGTTGGCATGTTCAAGGTCCATGTGATCCAGAGATTCCAGCCCCAAAGTGCATTTAAGGAAGCGACGAGAGAGTCAGAGGACCAGCGAGCTCAGCCCGAAGGACCCCCGAGGCACGACCCGTTGCGGGACTATCAAGGCCCTGATCCCGCTCGTCCGTATCCGTTTGATGACCCGTTAGCCGCAGCGCCGCGTCGGCCAGGCCCTGCTGGAGATTTCGCACCACCTGGGTTCGAAGATGAGTTCGAGATGAATCGACCACCACGTGGATATGTGCCGCCATATGGAGGAGGAGGTACACCAAGAAGTGGCCAACAAGATTTATACCCTCAAGGCCTAGGGCCGTACGACCCCTTGAGGGGCTCGTTTGGACCTGGCGGAGGCGGTGGTGGAATGCACCCAACGCGTGATGACCCCATGTTCGGGGGTTCAGGCGGCCAAGGAGGCTACAATACGCGTGCGCCGCCAGGATCCCGTTATGATCCAGTAGGCCCGTGGGATGCACCTCCGTCTGGTCCAGGTCAGGGTCCTGGGGGACGCGGCTTCGGCCCAGGAGGCTTCGGTTCAGGCGGTTTCGGATCAGGTGGCTTCGGCGGCGGTGGCATTATTTAATGAGAGACGCAATAATCGACATGATTCCAAAATACTATGCATGAATAATGATATTATGGCGTTAGATGTTAGCAAGATTGATCCAATTGATGACAGTATTTGTGTTGACAACTCGTTCAAAGCTGCAATCGACAAAGCGTGGTAGAGATGCGACTGCGGCTATGATTGACTGCGGCCGTGAGTCTCTCGAGGCCCTCATGCATTGCTGGAATCAGCGCATGGGTCTAGACTGTGTCGTCTCGAGTAGAAAAAACTGTAGCACAAGAGAAGCGAGCTGTTGCTGTTGATACTCGAGAAAAGTGGAGCCGAGCCACCCCGTGTGTGGCGCGCGCATGTGGCGGCTGTGGCCCAACCTACCCTCTTGTCTTGGTTCCCCGTCCAGCAACCTTGCCTGATCCTCCAACAAAGCCCGCATCTCGCTCTCTGTCCAGCGATCACCGCGCTCACCACAGCCCAATCCATTTGCCCTTCGCCTCGTCCCTTCTTTTATTTGTGTTCTTGGTCTTGTTTCTTTTGTTTTCTTTTTTTTGCCGTGACCTCGCGCTCTTGCTGCTGGTAGATTATTAAGTGATCGTATCAGCACGAGACTGCCCCGTTCCGTCCGCCCCTCCTTAAGGTCCTGGTGCGCTCACCTCGCCTTGCCCACAACACCAACATGGAGAACAACATGGAAATCGACACAGCGCGCTCACCAGAGCCACACCGCCTCTCACCGACCACAGATCCTGGCTCGATACCGACTCTGGATGGGTGGATTGAAAATCTGATGAACTGCAAGCAGCTTGCAGAGAATGACGTCCAGCGATTGTGTGACCGGGTTCGTCTGCGCACGCTTCACTTCCAAAACTTTCTGTTGACTTTCAATGCTATCGATAGGCGAGAGAGGTTCTTCAAGACGAGTCTAATGTTCAGCCAGTGGTATGTATTGCACGGTGGTCGGGCAGGAGGAAACAAATTTAACTCGCGTTGTAGAAATGTCCAGTTACCGTCTGCGGAGATATCCATGGACAATTTCACGACTTGATGGAACTATTTCGCATTGGAGGGCCCAATCCAGACACGAACTACCTCTTCATGGGTGAGTAATGTCACCTCCCATCGTCCCATGTCTATCGACAAGGCTGACAATTTGGACTCAGGGGACTATGTCGATCGCGGTTACTACTCCGTCGAAACAGTGACCCTCCTCGTTTGCCTCAAGATTCGCTATCCTCAACGCATAACAATCCTCCGTGGAAACCACGAGTCGCGTCAGATCACACAGGTTTACGGATTTTACGACGAATGCCTGCGCAAATACGGCAATGCAAACGTTTGGAAGTATTTCACCGATCTTTTCGACTACCTCCCCCTTACTGCCTTGATTGAGAACCAAATTTTCTGTCTGCACGGCGGTCTCAGTCCATCTATTGATACCCTTGACAACATTCGGTCGCTTGATCGTATCCAAGAAGTTCCCCATGAAGGTCCTATGTGTGATCTGCTATGGAGTGACCCTGATGACCGATGTGGTTGGGGAATCTCTCCTCGAGGAGCTGGCTACACGTTCGGTCAGGATATTTCAGAGGCATTCAACCATAACAATGGCTTGACGCTTGTTGCACGTGCTCATCAATTGGTGATGGAGGGTTACAACTGGTCTCAAGACCGAAATGTTGTAACGATTTTCTCAGGTACCGAGCTCCTTGCAAACTTATGAGATAACACTGGCTAACGAGATTAGCCCCCAACTATTGTTATCGCTGCGGTAATCAAGCTGCGATTATGGAGATTGATGAGCATTTGAAATACACGTTGTATGTCTACAAACTTGGTCCAATATTTTTTATTCAGGTATACTGACACTTCTAGCCTTCAATTTGACCCATGCCCTCGGGCTGGAGAGCCGATGGTTTCACGACGGACGCCAGACTACTTCCTTTAAATCATGAATAGACTTAATATCTCGAAGATGATGACAGTTCACTTGGTTTTATACCGATGGCTTTTTTGCTCTGCAATATAGCAGAGCTTAGGTCGGTAAATTGATGGCCCAGGAATACAAGGACCGGCCTGTAGAAACCACGTATAAAAATTCTAATATATGCATGTGTGTACGCGTGTCTGCTATTCGTTGATACCATACTTGAAGGAGACAAAACTTTTCCCATACATGCATGTTGTTTTCCCTGTTTTATGAGGGCAGTGTTTATGATTAGACAGTCAATAGGATCCTGTCCTGTGAGTACACTTAGACTCTTATTGTTAACCGGTAGATTGGGTCTAGACTGTAGACGGTGTCTTGAGCAGAATTCCTCCGTCAAGATAGAGAATTTGCCCGTTTACGTAGGTGCCTGCCGTGCTGCAAAGATACAGGATTGCAGCCCCAATATCAGTCTCCTTTCCCGGTCGACCTGTAACAACGAATTAGCATATCGATGATTGGTTTACTGTTTCGAAAAAGAAAACTGACCAGCAGGAATCTCATGCCCAACTCGTTCCAGCCGCTCTTTCTGCCCGTCGTCCCTGACATCCTCTCCCGGAAAAATAAGTGGAAATATGCCTGGTGCAATGCAATTGACTCTGACCCGGAGAGGCAAGAATGTGTGAGCCCACTCCTTGGTCAAATGAATAAAAGCCGCCTTGGTAGACGAAAACGCAAACTGTCCGTGGCTATGTGTCTTGGTCAGGCCGGCAGCAGACGCAATATTGATGATAGCACTAGAATGGCCCGGAGTTTGTTGTCTGCCTTTGTCTAACAACGGCAGTAGAGCTGCAGTTAGGAAATGGTGAGAGGCGATATTGCCTGAATACGCATCTTTCCATGCATCCGGACCATCAGTGGTCATCCACTTGGATACTGCGTTTGCATCGCTGAAGTCGATATTGTGAGCTTCGGAGCGAGCACGTTCCTCTGGAGAAACATTGCCGTTATTCACAAGGATATTAATACCGTTTGGTTCAAGACGGGTGAGTTCGGAGGAGATGCTGCGGACTCCGTCTGTTTGACTGATGTCTGCCGTGATCCTTGTATAGAGACATTTATAGTTAGTACACGCGTTGGTTTTGTAAGATAGGATATACCGCGGATTCTTGGACTTACGGAACTACTTTCCCTCCACCCGAAGACCCAGCATTGACCGTTTCGGCCGCTTTCTGCAGATAGTCCTGTCGACGACTGACTATATACACGCGTGCACCGTTGGCAACTAAGGTGTGTGCAGCCATGAGGCCTATCCCTGTTGCGCCGTTGGTTATCACGGCGACGAGGCCTTTGATGCCGAAAATAGTTTGAGCAGTGAGGTCTTTGTTGGTGTCCATTTCGGTTCTTTCTGGACTATAGTTTCCTGGAATGAGATTTCTACATGTAGAGGGTTTTGTTAGATTATTGTTGAACTATGTTGGGAGCTATATAAGTACCTAGGTTGGTTATGACGATAGTTTGCCGTCACCTTTAATCCAATGTTCCGGCGGTAAAGTCAAACACATTTTACATGTTCATTCATTAACTATGTAGAACTAAGAGAATTTGTCGTATTTATATTTACATGTAAGAGGTCGTCGATTTGCCGAGCACTATGTATAACACGGAGCGTCTCTTGTATTTGCTGCACCTTCAAGTGTCATCGATAAAGTTAAATGTCAGCACAGTTTAAGA
The DNA here is from genome assembly GCA_000985935.1 of Talaromyces islandicus. NCBI lineage: Eukaryota > Fungi > Ascomycota > Eurotiomycetes > Eurotiales > Trichocomaceae > Talaromyces > Talaromyces islandicus. The sequence continues at coordinate 4,043,103 of CVMT01000001.1, read as the reverse complement.
TTTTCAAAGTTCGCTTGTTTGCGTACATGAAGTAAGATTATCAATAACCTTATCAGTTTATCATTGTTAGCTAACTGTCCAAAATTTACCAGGGTTCAAAAGATACAGACACAATCTGCACAGTCAAGCTTGTATATATATCCGGTGTAATCCAGGTCAATTGATACTTTGATATATATAATCTTCCTAAATTTATAACAATAACCTTCAGGATCCTTGTGTGAAAACGCACAAAAACAAGAGAATAGACCATTGACTAGAATGCAACGTAGGTAATAAATAACAATCCTAACGAGGGCTGGGGAATGCACGTGATATATGCCAAGCCACGCTATATGCAAGTCATTGGCCACGAGGGGGACGCTAGTCTTAACTAGGAGCAAATGACAACATTGGGCCCCACAGGCAAGGCAGTGACAGCGCTAACACGAACAGGGCGAGCCCGACTTCCCCGCACGCAGCCAACCCGCGCGGCCAATCTCAACGCCCGCCTTCTTATCCGGCCGTCTCGGAGCCGGCACCGGCTGACTTCACCTGTGTGCATTGATCATTGCATCGACTTATCTTGACGCTCCTCTGGGTCATCATCAATCGCTCCGCCCGCTATATAATCAAGTCGTTCTTCTGGCTGCCCCGCACCGAGTGGATCTCGCGATGCCTCAAGAGAGGTTCGAGAAGGGCAAGCGACTGCGCGCTTGCAGTATCTGTGGTCGCGCCTTCAAACGTACTGAGCATTGTATCCGCCATGAGCGCGCACGTACGTTGATAACTTCCTTGTATACAGACCTACTTTTTGTTGTTAACTTATTCTGCATCAGACTTTCGCGAGCGACCGTTTTCTTGCCGGTTTTGTGACAAGTCGTACGGCAGAAAGTGAGTCCGCCTCGATACTAGGTCCCAGCCTTCTTTTGCTAAGTTGCGTCCAGGGACTTGCTCGTTCGCCATGAACGTACACTACACGCTGACCAATGGGCAATGGCTCAGTCTGCTACTTCAACGAACAACTCATCGCATAGCCGGACAAACCACCGCCGTCGCCAAAGCCGAAATAGCTGGGACCCTGCTCCCGCTTTACCCACACCAGTTCAGGGTTATAAGCCCGAACCACAGAATAGTCTGTTCATAAACAACGAAACGGTTATCCAATACGAGAGCTTTCTCCCCTCGCCCCGTGTGTCATCGTCATCGGATATTAGCGATCCTGAGCCAGTCAACGGTGTTTCAGAAGCGTTCGATCTTGATCGCCATCTTGATCCCAGTTTAGCGAATCCTGTCAACATGGCTGCCGGGGGCCCTGATGAGGATGGATCTCTACATTTCCAGTCGCCATTCCAGCTTGACTCGCGTCCCTACTCATATGAATCACACATGTCTGACATGCAGCCGCAGGAACCCATTCAGTTCAATTACGATCATGGTTTCCCTCTTGACCCAAGTCTAACGATGGACCCGCCAAAATCAGATTCTATACCTACGTCATCCTCAGAGCCAGAGTCGGGAAACCCCAACTTTTTTACATTACTTCCGGGATCGAATACTGATGACCAGCCTCTATTACTCAATCAAGTCGTCACGTCTGGAAATTCGAATGACGGACTGGCGACTAATATATTTGCTCTTGATGTGCTACTTTCTGAACAACGGCGGCGCGGACGCCCTCCTCGCAATTCCAAGACCCGGAGCGAGCCTCAATTGCCAAAAGTCATGACAGAGGAAACTCGAGTATTTTTGATAGCAGATATTCAAGAGAGACTGTCCATTGACCCTAAAGAACTGGTGATACCGAGCTTGCAGAGTCTTCATGGCTTTATGAACACCTTTTTCAAGACATTTAACATCCACCTGCCAATATTTCACCCCCCCTCTTTTGACATCTCGGTGACTCCTAGCTCTCTATTCCTAGCGATGTGCTCAATTGGGGCCTTATTTGATAAGGAAAGAGATACAGCAAACCACCTACGAGAGATAGCAAATGAAGTGCTGCAAACTGTTGACTCTGGAAGTTCTAGTCGCTCACTGTGGGAAGTCCAATGTAGGCTGCTCTTGATCGTGGGAGCGGCCTTTGGAGGAAACCCTGCAGCTGTAGCTTGGGCACTTGAGAACGTTGGATTTCTCCATCGAGAGTTTTCTTGGAGGAGGTCGGCGCTTTTGACGTCCCGAGAAACAGACCCTGAGAACTGGGCTGTTTGGATTGAACGGGAATCGACAAAGCGCCTACTTTTCGGTATATTCATTATTAGTAGTCTTCTGACAATCACCTATAATGTTTCACCCGGGATATCCACAACAGACGACTTGAAAATTGAAATGCCCGAGCCAGAGACCATTTGGATGGCTGCTGACCAGGAGCATTGGAATGAAGCAATGACCATGAGAGTGAATAGGCCTATAGAAATCAACCAGGCCTTGACAACGTTGCTCTTTGGCAAAGACTTCAACTCGGATTTAGAACTCCAATGGTCGGCCTTTTCTGCTACTATTTTGATGCATGCTGTCAACGTGCACATGTGGCACGTCACGCAATCTACGCAATCCTTCATGAACTTCTCCATTGATGCCAAAGCAGAAGCACAAATGAAAGAATTATGCACCAACCAGACAGAGGAGTCTCTATCAAGATGCCATAGAGTACTGGCACTCGGACACGCTGCTGGGACTGCCAGACCATTGGGAAGCGTTGAACGAACACTACTATTCAATGGCATGGCGGTACTCCGAAGCTGTTACGTCCGCGTATTTACTGGAAGTGGGGCTTTCAACCGTACGACGTTGTTCTGTGATGACAGGGAAGAAGTACTCAGAGCTGCAAGAGACTATGTGCGAATTCAACAAGTCCGAACACCATTTCTCGCAAAGGCTGTCACACAAGTCTTTGATGGTTTATTGACCCCGATATGGCAAGAAAAACAGTTGTCTAAGAGAAAGGACACGCTCGGCGGTAGTATAGAGCATGCAGTAGCTGCGTGGGACTGTGGTAAGTGTGAGGCGTTTCTACTGTATTAGTACTTGACTGACCATATCACAGCTTTGTTCTATACCAAGTGGGTATACACACTGGAAATGCAGCAGGAGTTTGCACCACCAGATCACGAGGAGAAGAAAAATCTTGACAGTCTCTTAGAGATATTGCAGGAAGTTGGCAGCCATGACAATGGTCGTACATCGCTCGCGGCCAGCGCAGCAAGGATGTGGGCTAGCTTCCTCGATGATAACTGGACCTGGGAAGGTAGAGTATTGTCCCATCTGTATAGAGAAGCATAGCTAATTAGTGCAGTGACATGGCGAATGGGCAATGTACTTCGACAACTAGCAAGCGTATACGAAAACGACAAGCGATCTCTCGGCATCCGAAGTTGATGCGAGGCCAAGAGAGGCTGTTATACTTGCGAATGAGGAGTAGTCTCGAAAAGAAGGGATAACACTTAAAGCCGCGATGTGTCACGATTGAATGAGGTGCAAGGTTTTTTCGGTTTGTTTTATTTTTGTAATTTGCTATTCTTTCTTGTGATACGACAAGCTTGACGATTGGTTTACGATTTTTGGAACGCGCTGTTATGTACTTTAATATTTATCGGCACGATTTAGATACCCGCGGGATATTGACTAGGAATGGAATGGAATGTTCTAGCAAGCAAATCATACCTAACACGTTTTGATATCAGTAGTAGGCTGTACCTGAACTATCCGGAAAATTCGCGAGGCTGCAATTCCCGGCCATTCTCCACACACTGATGTCTCTTGTGGGGACCACATGTCGAGGCTACTTCTCCTCCCCGAGCCCTACTTGCGTTCATGCATGCCACTCTTGCTGATACATCCCTGAGTCATCAAATTACCCCCGAGGAAGACCCATATCACCCCACCACTTCCTCTCTCCTGCATTATGATGCTCGCTTTTCCTTTCTTTTCCTTTCTTTTTCTAATCGCGGTGGGGTTTGTGTCCTCCCCGACGATCCAATGGATAGATCTATGGAGCTATGCAAGGCGGCATAGTTGCTGCCCTAGCGCTCAGACTTGCAATTACGCGTGGATTTACAGAATTCAAATATTTTTCTCCGGTGGATTTGGAACATGTCGCCATTCAACAATGGTTTCTATTATTATACATCCTCCCCGATCTTACCGGGGCAACTACTTGCCACATTTGGAGTGCATACCGGGCTACTGTGTCAAGACCAACACTTTAATATTTGGTCCGAGGGCTTTAATTCAGTGGGCTGCTCATTATATAAGGGAGGACTCGTTGCCGCAGAGGCTTTTTCCGAGCTTTGGCGTATCTGGAATTCGCGTGCAAATTCGAGATATCCAACACTATGCCTTCAACGAAAGACCTAGCAGATCCCAAGGAATATCAGAAGATATTCCACTGGGCCGAGACACAAAAGGATGGAGCTATTCCATCTTTCAACACACGGAAAAATGATCCGTACAAGGTATGTTTGCAATTTTTTGCCGGTACCGAGAGTATTGCTAACTAGTTACAGTATCAAGAGGGGTTCGGAAATCAGTATGCAAGACTAAACAAGTACAGCCATCATTTGCCCTGCTAATTGTATACATAGTTTCTCCTCCGAGGCAATCCCAGGAACCATCCCACAGGGCCAGAACTCTCCTCGGAAGGTTCGCTTTGGATTGTATGCCGAACAAATGACAGCTTCAGCGTTCGTTGCACCCCGAAATGCGAACAAGAAGGCATGGCTGTACCGTGTACGGCCAGCTGTGGCTCATCAAGGATTTGTAAATGCCAATACCATGACAGAGATAGGACTATGCTGATGAAGATATGTTCAGACTGAACTCCCCGACAACAAAGATACCGAGTCCTGCTTTCTCCCTCTTAACCCCAAGATTCATGTCTCGCCTACCCAGCTGGCCTGGCTGCCAACAGAAATCCCAACTGAAGAAACAGACTTTGTCAGCGGACTTCGCACATTCGCCGGCTCTGGGGACCCTACACTCCGGGAGGGCCTTGCAACGCACGTGTACGTTGCCAACAAGAGTATGACAAAGAAAGCATTTGTCAACTCGGACGGAGAATTCTTGATCGTTCCCGAGAAGGGAGCACTAGATATCCAAACTGAGTTTGGCCCACTGTTTGTGCAACCGGGAGAGATTGTAGTCATCCAACGTGGCATTCGATTCCGCGTGGAGCTGCCTGACGGACCTTCTCGAGGCTATATTCTTGAGATTTGGGGTAGCACTTTTGAGCTTCCTGAGTTGGGGCCCCTGGGATCTAACAGCCTTGCCAACACGCGAGACTTTCTGACTCCCACAGCCAAGTACGAAGTTGTCCAAGAGCCATGGGAGATTGTGTATAAGCTTGGAGGAAAGTTCTTCAAGAACACGCAACAACATTCCCCTTTTGACGTTGTTGCATGGCACGGTAATTACGTGTGTCGCCTTTATACGTGATTTTTAAAATCGACTTACACTGATGATTGCTGGTGTAGGTCCCTTACAAGTACGACATGACCAAGTTTATCAACGTGGGATCCATCTCTGTTGATCATATCGACCCTTCCATCTTTTGCATCTTGACTGCCAAATCCCGAGACCTGACAGCACCTCTGGCGGATCTCTTGATCTTCTCTCCTCGGTGGGATGTTGCTTCCCGTACGTTTTTGCTTTGTTTGTTGATCCATGTAATTTTCACTGATCTGTTGTATGAAGACACATATCGCCCGCCTTATTATCACCGCAACGCCGCCTCAGAATTGATGGGTCTGGTATATGGTGAATACGGGGGCCGATCAGACGAGTTCATGCCAGGCAGCATTTCCTTTGAATGTGGAAGTATGTTTATTCCTTACTTACCAAATCGCATTTTTGTCTTTTAAGAGTTAACTTTTGTACAGTGGTTCCCCATGGTGTCGCGTACGAACAATTCAAAGCCGCTACAGAATCAGCACCACCAGTGATGCAAATCTCGCCTGCGTCTATTGCCATCATGTTCGAGTCGTCCCGACCATTCACTATTACAGACTACGCGTGGAACTCGAACAAGAAGCATGAACATGAGCCCAAGATGTGGGATAATTTGGTTGATAACTTTTCGGGATACCAGAAAGAGATCGATGAGATCCTTGCCAAGCAGAATGAGAAGGTAAAAGTCAATGGGAAACATTGAGTATAACATGCCTGAATGAACTTGACTTAAATGCCCTCTCAATCTTTTGAGCAATATCATACTGTTATTTTTGATTTGTTGTCTTCAATTTTGGCTTCATAAGTCTATTTCTTTGTGCAAACAAATTGAATCTGGCTAATTAAGCAAGCTAATCTTCCCTGCAATTAAGTTATTGACAATTGACCCATACACACCAACTCCTGCATCTTTCAACAACCTGAACGCATGCACTCTTCTCCTGGCTGCGTATTGCCTCTCATCGATTTCCTTGCATTCACCATATGGACCAAATGCAAATCTGACCCCCGTCGACAACTCCGCCCATGGCGAATCCCCATTGACAAAGTTGATCCATCTTCTCCGCATATCTTTTCCTAGATCTTCTGCGGTCGGGTTATGCGATAGATCCATCGTGCCAAATAAGAATATCAAGTCGACGGCATGATGAGCACGAGCCGACGGTTGCCATGGGTTTGCTTCGTCGACGAGATATCGATATATCTTTGTGATTTTGTTGGCAGTCATGACCTTTTCGCATATGAGTTCGATTGGAAGGCTGTATTTGACATCGTGGACAAAGTCCAGTGCCCCTAATGTACTAGCCGTAGGACGGTCTGGCACAATGTGATAAGCTTTGCGTAGTTTCTCTCCCCATTCAATATTGGACTCCGTAAAGGTTGTGATAACCTGTGATGGTGATAGAGTCTCGATACCTCGACGCCAAATTGCAGACTGTAACTGTATGTTAGATTTTTCTAGAAGCTAAGAAAATCCGAGTTGGTGAATTTGAAGTACCTCGAATTCGGTGTCACCAATCACTAGTTCCTCGACTTGCTCTGTCTTGGTCTCCCAATTAACCAGAATATCCTCTTCCTGCATCCAACACCGGGAGATATTGTTTTCGGTAAGGATCTGTTTGAAGATCTTTTGGCTGCAGTCCCGGAGAGATTTGCCTTCGAGCTCTTGAGCCCGCGCCTCACAGACTTGTAGTACTCCTTTGCCTAGTGAGTGCGGCATTGGAGAGGTTAGGTACAGAGAGCCAGACATGAGAATGGCTCGTCGAACAGGGGGGCCGGTGATCAAGTGAGCATGCACATAGACGGCTCCCGCGCTTTCTCCGCAAAGCGTGATATTCTCCTAAATAGAAAGAGTCCATTAGAAAGAAAATCATTTGATGGAAGTGAAAAAAAAAAAAAAAATCTTCTGTAGCTCACAGGATCCCCGCCGAAACCAGAAATGTGCTTCCTGACCCAGTCAATCGCCAAAGCCTGGTCTTTGAGGGAAAGATTGATCTCGCCAGTACCCTTGCCATCTCCGAAGCCGAAAAGATTGAGCCGATAATTTAGAGTGACGGCGATTATTGGCTTTCCGGCACCTACTGAATCTGAAACAATCTTTGTTGTATCTAAAAAAAACGATATGATGAATAAGTGAAGCTGCAAATATTCGTAACAGGCTCAGTCCTTACCACATATCCCCGATGCCGCGGAGCAGAATGTAACTGCTTGCGAACCACCTGAAGGGAAAGTAAGTACTAAATCTTGTAGGTTCATGGGAAACCTGCTGTTTACCGTATATCCAAATGAAAACAGGCAACTTTTGACCGGCCGCCGTCTCCGCAGGCACCGTCACGTCAAGATTCAAACACTCGAACTCGTCCTCGGGCTCCTCGTTGATGTGATAATCTTCGGGGATGCGCAATAAATAACGAACATCAATGTCAACCTGGGGACATTTTGGTCTTTATTTAATTAAAGTCAGAAGAAAGGCTAGTCGAACAGCTTTGATTTCTATCAACATACCCGTACTGTGTAGCATTGATTGTCTTCCCGTTCAATTCCTCGGCCGAGACCGGCTGCGGTTTCTCAAATCGAGCGGGGATATGAGCGTATTTGATGCCCTTGAATTTGTTGATTTTGATTCCTGCTGACTCAGTTTGCACGCCATTGAAGGTGGCATTGAGTTGGGGGTGGTGCAGAGACCGCGTAGCCATGTTCTATGTTGATGATGCTCTGATTTGAGAATCAGTAATGCTGCCTACGAGTTGTTCTCAGGTTCTGTCAAAGGAGTTGGGCACCTAAGTTAATCAATATTCAACTTCCAGGCCTGCCCTAATTCCCGGTGGTGGTGGGGTAAAGCTTTACCTGTAACGCTTATGTATAATCTAGGTATTGCTCCAGCATTCTTATTAAAGCACATACACTTAGATACGTAATAGGACCAGCATTAAGCTTTCAAAGTTGCCCTATTTCTGGGGTATGAATGTGGAGCCCGCGGGGAGGAGCGGAAAACCTCCATTGCCTAAACAGGAAAGTATGCAACTATGGGTTCTCCACTCTCTCCACTCTGGCGGGTGTTTGAAAGAATACGAATTTAAGTTGCAGGTGGATAAAAGATGGGGGGAAAGATATTATATGGCACTACTATATGCAGGATGTATTCCCAGGCTACGGCGAGTAGCTACCCACGAATACGGGGAAAACGATCGCCAGTTCATCCCATTTCACACCCTTTTCCTGGACTAGCAGTTGCAACACGCTTCTCCTCTGGCTCTCCCCTCCATAGGCTTCGTTGGCCATCCTCCGTATTTGCTTTTGGCTGCTCGGTCCAAATACTCTAGCGCTGAATCCTTTCCCAACGCCCACGCATGACCCCCATGGGACTTTCCCGGAGACGAACCTGAGAAGATCTTCTGCAAAGGCACGTGCGACTTCTTGCTGGTCTGGGGTGAGAAACTCGTTATAGTTCTGGAAAAAGTAAGCAAGGTCGAGGATATGCGTGGATTGGCCTTTGAACGGCCCGTCGAACGGATTCGTTTCGTTGAAGTAGTATACATATGCCGTTCCGTCCTCGGGCCACCCGCTTGCATATGCCAGAACTGCAGCGTGGAAGTGAACATCGTTCAAGAACTCTAACACACGGGGCCAAGCTTCTGTGTCGGGTGTTGTCGCAGATAGCCCGTATGCCTCAAGGATGTGCGAGACGACATCACTAGGGTGTGTAGAAAGAGCGCCCTGAAGGGCCGTAGTAAATCTCGAAGCGCAGTCTTTGGACTGATGTGCCATCGTATAAGCAAATATACTAGTCTTTTAGAGCTATTAGCATATGTCCAACATTGAAAGAATAGCAAGACGGACGTCATGCTGCGCGTCACCAATGAGTATCTCCTCACACCAACTGCTTCCCTGCAGATAACCCGACGAAGACCTGTCAGAAATGCCAGCAAAGCTTGGAGGCGTTGATATCGCATCTCCATCTGCTGCCAGCCCAATGGGTAGACTAGGAGGCAATTTCGCAACGAGTTCTGACGCAGGAGTGTCTAGAATAGCCTTGAAACGATCTTCTGGAGATAAGCCCTCAAGACCCCAAGCTTGAATAGCCGCTTTGTATCCCTGTTCGTGCACTGCAAGGGACATGGGTGAAATGAGAAGATTTGTGCCGCTCATCGAGAGAACGCGTTTGCAGAGAGGAGTAGATGTGTTGAAATGAAGGAGTTGTAGAGCAGATGCTGTGCATCAAAATTCTTATGTTAGAAGTTCAAGCTTTTATACACTCCAAATGGGTATGGGAGTTTACCTCCACCAGCGCTCATGCCTGCGAGTGTGATATTCTCTGGATCACCGCTAAAATCACGGATATGCCTATGCACCCAATCTATAGAGACACGCTGATCACGAAGGCCATTGTTAGCCTTGTAGCCAGCCGAGCGGAGTTCTTCAGAGGTGAGGTAACCAAATGCACCAAGACGATAGCTGTGATTCCTTAGTTAGAAAGCTGTTTTGGAGCATGGTTCGTCAAAGGGGCAAGTTACTTGATACCCACGGCGACAACGGGGACCTCCTTTTCTATAGACAACTTGATGATTCGAGTCCAATCAAACTGTGGCCAGGAATTTGCCCCGATTACCAACCCTCCGCCATGGATGAACAGTAAAACCGGGAGCTTTGACGTTGACGTTGACGTCTCTGGTACGGCGATGTCCAAATTGAGACATTCTGTGTCTGACTGAGTCAAATCCTTCTTTGGAAGTGTTTTTTGAATAGCCCCTTGCTCTATATCGCATCCCATTGGTGGGTGTACTGTTGTTGGCCTGTAGGCTTCAGGTTAGATCCAATATTTCAAGCCGGTCTATTGGGCATTCTTACCCATACTTGGTAGCATCCAGTATACCCTCTTCTGCGGCCCTGGTAGCAACGAGCTCTGCATCAGCTAGTCTGTTTCTTAAGGAAGCATATTTCAGTCCTAGATAATGTGTCACGCCGTCAACTGTTATGCCTTGGATATGACCGAGATGAGTAGTTTGCAGCGGAGCAGTCATGGTTTCGTCGAATTGAGCCTACTAGATAGGAGACAGATAAAATATTTAGGTCGAATGTATTGTTATTTCTTCAGACCAACACTGGGGGCTTTTATTCCGCGGATGTCCTATTGGGGATGGCGGGGTGAGTCCGGAGTTGCCGACTCGGACTTTCGATTAATGACAGTACTGGAGCTAATGCCCCAATTGATGTCACACTCTCCGTCGTTATTTCGGCTTCTACTCGTGACTTGAAAAGTCGATGCTGTGTAAGCAATGTTTGAAAGATCAGATGAAATGATTGCTCGGGAATCCCCCTCTCAATCTTCCCCGCACGATCCTTCTCCACTAGATGTGGTAATACATGTATACAGTTGAGCACTTGGAGTGAGATATTGTGCGTGTTGATATGAGATCTCTGTGATTTAAAGGGTTGGATTAGGTCATATAACATTTGTACATATCATCGAAGATTACAGCGGCTAGTAAAGACATCATGAACGTCCACCCTGGTTAAACTGCATGCTGTATCCTCCTGTAGCCTCGTCCTTAGTGAATTGGAAGTTGTCTGTCGACAATCCAAACGGCTTTAGTATGCCATTTCCAAGCTGTGGCACATGATTAGCAGTGTATTCTTATCTCGTGCTGGCTGTACAACTCACATCCTTCAGTTTCCCCATCATCTCTCCCATCTCCTTTTCTCTCGCAACCTGTATTCTTGCCGGCAATTCACGCAGGCTCTTCTGCACAATCTTTTGATCAGATGGTGGTAGATTATCCATGGCCGCGAGCTCCTTATAGTCCTCCTCTGCACCTTGCAGGTTGGCCCATCCGCCCAGCTCTGTCTTTGCACGAGCACGTCTCATGAGAGCTTTGGCGCGAATTCTCTTCACGGCTTGCCGGCGAGCATCGTCTTGCTGAAGTTGCTCCAGTTGTTTTGTTTCCTCTTCCTCGTCGTCGCCCGAGAGCTCAACGACGGCGCCCTCTTTGCTTTCGGACCCGGAATTGGCATCGCCATCCTCTGCTTTCTTTGGTTTGGGTAGACATCTATCGAGACAGTCGATGCTTGCTGTTGCGGAATCAACCGCGGCCTTCCAGTCCTGCAGCTTCAAATAGCATGCCGAGATATTGCTCTTCAGCACTGCAATCTCGTAGTCCAGGTAGTTCGGGCAAGACGCTAGGGCACGATCGTAGGTCGATATCGCATCTGAATAGGCGGCGGCAGCAAACTGTTTGTTCGCTTGGTCTTTGCACGCGTTTGATTCCTCTAGGAGTTTCTTGTTGTTTCAGAAATGTTAGCTATCGTGCTGAGGTTAAGATGGCGGGGTAGGCGTACGGCTTCTTCCTCGGCGGGAAAGCGGGCATCGTGAAACTCATCATCCGAATTGTCATCTTCGTTCTCTCTTGGAGGATCTGCTTTAGGGGGGTCTGTCTGTGCCATGACTGGCAGAGGCAAAAGAAAAGCCGGCGAGAAAAGATCGGGCTGGGTATTATGACGCCAGGGTGAAGCTTCCCGAGGCCGGCGCTAGTGCAGGCACAGCCAAGGCCAAAACGAGATCGCCCGGCAGTGTAAAGCCCAGCGAACTGCTCACGCTGTCTGTACCATGTGGTCCAAGCCCTCGGAGAAAGTGTGAACTTGCTCAAAAATCGCAGAAACCTAAATATCGAGAGAGGATGCCCTGCCAAGACAAGACCTCCGCGGTGAAGCGGGGTGCCGCCCGGAGGATCGCGGGGTTTAGAGCGCGTAAATTTCTTTTCGCATCTCACCTTATCTCACCTGTTTGCATCCCAGAAAGACTTTGATCAGGATACTCGCTGCTCAGAAACGTGAAAAAATGTCGTCTACTGAGTACGTACTACAATTGCCGCCTCGTTGGAAGAGCATGGCAAAAGGCTAATCTTCCGCTTCGATCTTATAGATTTCCCCGCATTCGGGCCTGTCTCTTTGACATGGATGGCCTTTTGCTCGACACCGAGGACAGATATACCTCAATGACAAACGAGATTCTGCAAATGTATGACAAGCCTACTTTGCCGTGGTTCATCAAGGCTCAATTGCAAGGGAGACCTGCTCCTGAGGTATATCCATCCATTTACAAACACCTGTTACATGTCAACACTGGCTAACCCAAAACTTTTGTTTTACAAACAAAAAGGCAAGCAAAATCTTCCACGAATGGGCCCAGCTCCCTATTTCAAAGGAAGAGTATTCGCAAAAACAAGTTGAACTTGCGCCAAGGTACTTTACCGCTTCCAAGCCGTTGCCCGGAGTCGTCAAGCTGTTGAACGATCTAAGCTCGACGGAAAAGTCCGACAAGCCAGTGTACATAGCGTTGGCCACGTCATCCCACCGAAAGAACTTTAAACTCAAGACTGACCACCTTGGTGATCTCTTTTCGCTTTTCCCAGAGTCCAGGAAGGTCGTAGGTGACGACCCCCGAATCGGAGAGGGACGTGGGAAGCCGCTGCCCGACATTTATCTGCTTGCGCTTGAGACCATCAATGACGAACTCAAAGAACGAGGCGAAGAGCTCATCAAGCCGGAGGAATGTCTGGTTTTTGAAGATGCAGTTCCCGGTGTTGAGGCCGGTCGTCGAGCCGGTATGCAGGTCATCTGGTGCCCGCATCCGGGTCTATTGAACGAGTACAAGGGGCGAGAGGACGAGGTTCTTGCCGGGTTAACCGGTCAGCACAAAGAAGAGGAGAAGTCAGAACCGGAGAAGGAAGTCCAGTCTCTACAGGCAAAGCGGGGTGTAGGCTCTGGGAAACTCGGCACTCTGAAAGATGGATGGGCTCAGATTCTACCCTCGCTGGAAAATTTCCCCTATGAGCGGTATGGCATTACAATCCCGTAGTTGCATATAACGGGAATTTATTTCGCCTACTATTTCTTTTTTTTCTCATGAAGATAGAAAAGATTATATAGAGATACCTATATGAAATAGATATACGACTGTGATGTACATCAATTAGACTAAATTTGTTGTGGTATTAAATTAGACACATGTAAAAATAGAAATGTAGCAACTATTAAATGGCTTCTCATATAACCTGTAACTTGATACACCAATATGTATACTATGAGTCCCCTTTTGCTCACAGTTAACTATTCATACACCATGCTACCCACGCGAAAATGGCACAAGCTAGATATGAGAGGACCTAAAGCATTATCTCTTACAGGGACCATATCTTGAGACTATTGTCGTACTTCCGGGACGCACAACCTCCATTATCAAGTTCGTAGTCAGGAAACTGCTTCTGGCCTGAGCATGTCGCCAGAACGCTGCCTCCCGGATGCAGGACTGAGCTTGCAACTGGGTCTGTATCAAGGCATTAGTTCTCGTTCGCACTGGTAAACTTGTGGTTAAAAATACTAACCATCATGCATAGAGAACTCATATTGAGGCTTTTGAGCGCCGATCGAAGAAAATGGATTGCTCCAAACTCGGACGACGCCGTCTGTTCCTCCTGCCCATATTTCATGTGACTCCTCTTCGCCCGTGGCAACAACGTCTGCTTTCATGCGTTGGTTGGTAAGAGTTTCTCGTCCTTCTAGCCATCCCAAGAGCTGGCCGGTAACTCGAATATCGTATACCAGCATGCCCTGGCTCTTGCGCTCTGCAATGTAAAGATATCTTCCACAAGGACTCCACAAGAGCTGTGTGATCCCGCTGCCACCGATATGCTTATCTGCCTCTGTTTTAGCGACGGAAAATGTTCCAATAAGGTCACCGCTTCCTCGAGATCCATAGAGTGCAATATGTCTCGTGAATGTGCCTGCTGCTAGGATCCCGTCTGCAGCAGGGTTCATGGCTAATGCGGAAACAATGCCTTTCATGCCTACGCCGCCGCCGACAATCTGCTTCCGTTTACTCGGTATGGTTGGGAGTCTCGTGACTGGCCCATCATTTCCAGGGCGAGAAACGTCAAATATACAGATAAGGCTATCTGAACCAGTAATAAAATGGGATCCGCCGAGAGCAGATGGATATAGAATTGAGTGCGGTGTGATAAATGCCTCGGTAGTAGGATTTACCAGCGAATAGGTTCCCAGCGTCTGTGGCGCCAAAGCTGATGACAGCCTGATGGGATGATCTCGCACAGAAGAAACAATCAGAGTGGTGGATGGGTCTTGAAGAGAGTAAAAAGGATAGATTGCCGTGGCATATACCGGCTCCGTGGAGGGTATCGTCGAGTACGGCTCCAGCTGTAGCGGCCGCTCCCTCTCTTCTAGGAGATCAGGCGGCCTGTTCTTGTCGTTAGTCAACGGTGATGCCATCAAGCCATAAGTGGACTTACAGGATGAACGTCCGAATGTGGTTGTCTGCAGAGTTGGTGACCACTGTGGTCCCATCCGGGGTCCTGCTGCACTGTTAGCTTCCAATGTCTTTTCATGTATAGCCGGAATCATTTACCATTCTGCATGCTTAAAATAGTTTGAGCCTCCTGTCTCGTGTATGCCAGATAAAGCATCTCGCGCATCCGACGAGACGGAGATATCTGAAGCTTCACAAGTCGCAAGTAATTTTGGAACCAATTCTGGCGCCGGCTCCTCGACCTTGTTCAACTGGGTCGGAGACGATGCCATCGTGCGGGAATGCAGGTACTCGCAGAATTCACGACGCTGCAAGCCATGGAGTCGATTGCTTAGTCTATCATATTCATTTTGACATTTATTTGTGCTGGAAAGAAACTCGACATGGAGAGAAGGAAGGAAAGACCGGGCGATGTTTGTATAGCGGCGCTAATCCGTATCCGGAATAGCCGTTCTGTGCTTGAGGGCATGCGATGCGTAGCAAGAGCATTTAATATGACATGCTGGGAGGATATGAGGTTAAATAGCATCTTTTGATAGTAATCGAGAACAATCAATAGAGAGACAATAAGTAAGGAACACTTCTCCAATGCTATTCAGTCGCAGACATGGACAGATACACTAGGCCCAAAGGAGCATGGGGACGAAAGCTTGGCGCCCAGCTTGTTTTTGACCCGGCGGCTTCAGGTCTTTCTGTTGCAACAAAGAAAGAATCCAGTCCAGAGCTGCCAACGCAAGGGGCTGCGCTCGACCGGTCATATTCCTCTTATAAATACCGAATCCGCCATGTTCGGCGCCAAAACATCTGCTCCAGCCTCTGGCGGGCTATCCATCAACACGTCGTCCGCCAATTCGTTATTGTGAGTGACGCCCCTCCTGCGTTGACTGTCGCACCAGCCGGTCTTGCTTCGTGATTTGGGCCTGTCGCATCTTTTCTCAGAGATTAGGAATGCTTGGAACGCGATTTTCGCGATTACACCGCTTCCTCCGAAGTCGATTGCAGAAAATGACCGGCAAACTCCGATCAGAACCTTAAATGGAAGGCGCATTGCTGCTGATGGCTTGAAAAACTATGACTGCTCATGCTAACAACACTCAAGCTCCAACACAGCCGCTACTACATCCCAACCTGCGACCGCAGGGGGCCTCTTCGGAAACCAGCAGAAGCCCGCCGGGAGCTTGTTTGGAAACACGACGACCACAAACAACACACAGCAAAGCGGCGGAGGCCTGTTTGGTGGGCTAGGCTCGAATACAACTAGCAGCACGCAACAAAGTGGAATGGCAACCGGAAGTCTGTTCGGGGCGACCCCAGCGACATCGCAGCCGCAAAGTGGAGGGTTGTTTGGAAACACAGCCGCCAAGCCTGCAACAACAGCAGCAACAGGGACGAGCTTGTTTGGAAATACGAACACACAGCAGACCGGAACCACAACAACCGGAGGAGGAGGGCTTTTTGGGAGTACCAACACCCAGCAGCAGCAGAGTGGTACCACCGGAGGCAGTCTTTTTGGAAATACCAATACCGCCCAAACAGGCACTGGGGGCGCCAGCCTCTTTGGCGGAACTCAGGCAGCGACACAACCAACACAGACAAAATCGCTCTTTGGTGCAGCCCCGGCAGCTGGTGGCACGTCTCTTTTGTAAGCTCCAAAAAACAATCACTCTTCAAGAACTCTCATTAACTTGATTCTAGTGGTGGTACCCAGAATACAGGCCAACAGCAACAGCAGCAGCAGCAAAAGCCTACTCTATCTATATTCGGAGCCCAAAATGCCACTCAGCAACAACCACAGCAAACGACTGCTGCTCCAGGGACGGTTGTTCAGGGAGTAAGAGTTGACGCCAGTAATTTACTTCCGACAACGAAATTTGAAAGCTGCGCCGATGAGATAAAAAAAACCATCGAGCAGATTGATAATTATGTCCTGAGCCAGTTGAATATGTGCAATGAGGTTACGGACCTTTTACCTACTATTGCCCAGCAAGGCAGCACAATACCCAACGATGTCAGCTTCGTCGAAGGCAAGCTCGAAACCATGCAGCATGCACTGGAGAACGATGCTCAGGATATCAACAATGTGCGCAACATGGTGGCGCGGAATGCTGCCGAGGCTCAGGTCGCCTTCCGTGCAATCGACAATCTCAAACTGCCACTGCAATACCAATCTTCAAGCGGAGGATGGTGGTCAGTCCCCGAACAACAGCTATCTGAGCGCCAGTCTTTGCGCTCATCAATCAAAAACCGGAAAAGCACACTCGCGTTGCCCGACGGCGTCGAAGGAGATTCTTCTACGGCCGACTCGATTGACGGCGTGCCCGTCAACCTGGTCGAGTACTTCTCCCACCGGTCCGATGAAATGTCGACCGTTCTCGACGGTTACAAGAAGAACATAAAGGAAATCGAAGACCACCTTTACGGCGTTGAGAGCTCTCTGAGCCGGCAGATCAACGAGTTCACCGCGTCGCGCAATCGAGACAGCACGGCCAATGGCAACACTGTCAAGTCGCAACTGGCCGATCTTGCAGCTGCTCTTGGAGACGTCGAGGCTGGAATTCTGGGAGTCGCAAGCCGACTAGGGGGCGCGAAGGAAGAGGTCCAGGAGCTCACCATGGGCCCACCGACTTTGGGGCTTGGTCGCCTTGGCTAATGTCTTAAAATTAATGACTGTACACTACTACCACAACATGTTATTGCACTTCTATTCCTACATGATGCTCTCTGCGTTTGGGACCTTTTTCACTTGTTTGATAAAATGAAGCGGCGCAATTAGTTGGCGTCTTTTTTTTCTGTTGGATTTAATAGCCATCTCATGAAACCGGGGGAGGTTTAGGGTCCAGGATGTTGCATTTAATAATGTCGAGCAGCTATTACTACGTGTACTATGTCTTGTCACTTGATACATAATTGCGTAAGCTCTTGAATATAATAATACGTAGATACTATGTGGTACGGTACGTAGTGAGATCCTGATCGAGGACACGCAGATCCCCCGCGGCCGTTATCTCTCCGTCTATGTTATTAGTTAATACTGGACTTAATAGTTCCACCATTTGATACAAAATAAAAAATGAGGACATCTTTTGGGTCATCAAACGATGGAATGGGTTTGAGAAGCACTTGGCGGTGAGACACTGTTATCTACTTGTCAACGTTGCCATTAATTATTATTGCGCCATCCACTGACGTATCTCAGGCTGGCTCATTCGGCCCACGCGACGGACAAGTATTGCGATTCGCTGGAATACGCACCTAGTCAGTCACAGCGGCGTTATGACTGTCAATATTGCGAATTCAACTACAGTCTGGTCATCCCCAGAGTCATTTGTGAAAGTGATTTGTTATCGATCCCGCAGCCATGGTCCCGGAAGACGCAGCACGACGTTAACCTCTCTGCTCATCACCCACGAAACCGGAAACTCGAACCAATAATCCTCAAGGCCTCTAAATTAATAATGAGCAGCAAGAAAGCGATGTTTCCGTTATGCCTAAGGCGATGGCGAATCGCTCACAATGGCCAGTCCCACTTTCTGCTGTCATATCATTCTCATCCTTGATCGCGCAATCGCGCCAAACTCCAGTCTGCGATGACAACGCGTGAATGAATAATCCACCCAAGCCCAGCCCAACCGGAGAGAATAGGGAGCCAGAATGGACCGGCTTTCTTATTTAGCCCAGTGTGTCCCTCTGTGTCTTTTGAACAGACTTTCCAACAATTTAATAGAGTTGCGTTGGCCGATCCGGGGAAAGAAGAAGAAGACTTGTTGTTATTTATAGATTCTCTACTGCTCTACTCCATACGTGCTACATCATGGCGCCATCGCTGGAGGAACCCATTGTGCCTTCTGCCCCTCTGGAAATCCGGACCAAGTCGTTGGCCCAGGGCAACAAGTTCAGCTACGAGCCCGGCAGGACTGTGGTTCAGAACCACGACACTTATGCCTACGAAGGCTTGCTGCCTTCGTTCCCGGACCTGCATTGGGATCCCATTGGTGACGTGCCGTACCAGGAGAAAGGCCTGCTGGGGGACCCGGACTTCAAGAATTTGTTGAACGCTGCCACAGATGTCTTTGATTATACCCCCAAGATCGGAACTGAGATCCACGGGGTCGACCTGGCAAACCTGACCGATGCTCAGAAGAACGATCTCGCTCGTCTGATTGCGGTCCGTGGCGTCGTATTCTTCAGAAAGCAAGATAACCTGGATATCAATGCTCAGCGTGAACTGGGTCGCTATTTTGGCTCTCTTCACAAGGTGTGTGGGCCGCGTCACACTTGACTCGAGCTATTGCACGAATACTAACTAGTATTGCACAGCATGCGACAACTGCTACGCCCCGAAATGGGCTCGAAGATGTCCATGTTGTTTACACGGGCGACAACTCTGTCGACCAGCGGGCTCTCTTTTCTCCGAGCTTTTTGTGGCATTCAGACGTAAGTTCTCTCAGTCATATAAAAATGTGAATTTCTCCACTAACAAACGCATTCCAGGTGACATACGAAGTCCAGCCACCATCATATACCTCCTTGAAGGTCCTCACAGGGCCTCCACGTGGCGGCGGCGGCGACACCCTATGGTCGTCGCAATATGCCGCATACGACGCGCTGTCACCACACATGCAAACCTATCTCAAGGGCTTGACAGCTCTGCACTCTGCAGATATGCAAGCCAACGACTCCAAGACGCTCGGCCGCACTGTTCGGCGCGAGCCTGTCACAACCGAGCATCCTCTAATCCGCACAAACCCAGTCACCGGATGGAACAGTCTGTGGTTCAACCCAGGCTTTGTCACGGGCATCGTGGGCGTGCCCAAACTCGAGAGTGACTCGATTGTGCGTTACCTTACTGAGATTATCACCGCCACGCAAGAAGCGCACGTTCGCTTTCAGTGGGGAGAAAACGACGTTGCGTTCTGGGATAACCGGGTTACTGTGAGTTTTTGCTATAAGCTGATTATTTTTATGGATATGTTTTTTCTTTTCTTTCCCTTCTAACATCGCTTTAGAACCACTCTGCTTCTTATGGCTTTGCGCCGCACCGTCGCCATGCCGTACGAGTAGCGGTCCAGGCTGAGAAGCCGTACTTGGATCCTGCTGCTCGCTCTCAGGAAGAAGAACTGGCTGAGCGGTATGGCCTGCCTGTTGTCAACAAGGATGGAACTCGCCAGTCCAACTACAATGACTGAGAGAATTTCTGTGTTGTGCAGGGAGCTGGCTTCTTAGACTTTATGACATTACGAAAAATTGCACTTTTTAATAGGTTATTCTATTTTGCGTCACTATGGACAGAAAATATGTTGGCGGCATTAATGGCGTTGGTGGTTATTAAACTCAAAGTTAGGAAAAATATTGATATAAATTAGTTTTTATTCACTTAGTAGAAACTTATTGCAAGTGTTCGCTGTCTCAGGTAATTACACGACGACCTCGACTTCCCGATGCAACTGCCCAGTTGACACGCCCAGACCATTGAACCGTACTTCTCACAGCAGGTGCTACCATGGACAGCTCTCAAGACTCTTCTCTTCAAAGTCCAGCTCTCGCAGCCATCAAAGACGACCCTTCACATATCCTCTCTACCCCTCGACGCGCACACGACTCCTCGACGAACAACAGCTCAACTGCATTCATCCACGACATCGCACTCAACGCGCAACGCACGGCAATTGCTACACTACAACAGGAAAAATTAGAACTCGGCAAGGATAGCACTAAATACTTATGTTCCGTCCTGAAAGAGACATCTTCGCTTCAGGCCGGCTGCAGTCTTACAGAGGAAGAGCGTGCCGCTTGTCTCACCACCGGTTCTGTGGCCAAGCAACGAGATTTCAAATCAGACCTTTCACACATCGTCACAGAATTAGCCCAGAGCGTGAATGGGATTTGCAGGCAGGAGGACCCCGTGCTCGTGCTGAATGAAGTAATCCCCAAATTGATAGAGCGCGAGACGACCCGCGGTGACGAAGGCCTAGAATTCCCAGAACACTTTTGGGAACTGCCGGGCATAGTCGAGCAGGATTTCAGGCCTGAAAAGTTAGACGCCTCGAAGGAAACCGCCTGTTTTCTCAAGAGTGCCCTGGGATACCTCGATGACAAGGAGCATAGACACGAGGTTGGCAGATTATTTGAGGAGACGGCATTTATGGGTATAGTGAGTGAACGGTGCCAGGATATATTGTAATTTTTGCTTATTTGAGTTGGCAGGATTATCGTCGACCACGCTTGTCTCCGCTCTATATTGGCCCTGGCACACAGCACGCATGCGACCCGCCGGATGATCAGAACGATCCCAATGTCGCAGACTCGAGCCAGGGTATAGAGAACATTCCTACTGACGAAAACAGAACCGATGAACCTCAGGAGCTTGCTACAAGCAAATACTTTTCTTTTCAAACAATGGTCAAACCCGACGAGTCTGGCAAAGGGCCAATCGATGATGCTCATCAAAGGACCATAGAATCTAACGACAGGGCCGAAGTTGGAACCAGTGAAGCTATGCCGGAGAAAACTGTTCCTGATAGGCAGCACTACACAAGATCACGTAGAAACCAGAAAGTTATCTCTGACGCTCCCGAGTCCACAGACGAGTCACCACCAGGCATCAAAGCTTCCAACGCCTCACCATCCCTAGGAACATTGTCATCATTCATGCAAACTAGAGGCCGCTGGAATAAACGTCGAAAAATACAAAACACAAGCCCATACTTCAACAGTCCTCTTGCACCTAGTGTGGATACTGAAAGAGAGACAAACACCGAGGGAGATCCTCCTGAACAAACAGATCTTGAAAATCCACCTACCGATGACTCGAATCCATATCCTCAATTTCCTCCAAGAGAATCAGAAAGACCTCTTCTCTTGATTCTGTCCACATCCCTTTTGCATACTAACCGACCTCTTATTAATTCACTCGAAGGCTTGTCCTCACCAGTTTCTCGGCTGATATTCCGTGATTACACAACTCAGAATTCAGCCGTGTTGGAGTCCAAGATCGCCGAAGAAGCAGATATCATTCCTTCCCCTAAAACAGGCATTATATTAACGACCTCCCAACAAACCACCCAAACCCACCTCCCCGGCCAAGGCTCACCAGGGCTCTCGAGCCCGCTAAAAGAAAGGATTGTGCGAGTAGCACGGCGATACGAAACCCTATACGTTCTTGTCCAAGTCCCGTCGAGCTTGGATCCCAAGACATTCTCTTCAATTAGAGAACTGAGCGTATTCTGTCTTTCCTTGGGCCGGATATGTACTATTCAAACACTCCTCGTGCAGACGGACCACACTCTAGAATGGGTTCTATCCATAGCTACGAAACACGCCGTGTCTATTGCTACATCCAGTGAGAGTAACACTCAAGCAGAGACGCTATGGCCATCGTACCTCGACGAACAAACCCAATGGGAGATTTTCCTGCGCCGCGCCGGTCTCAACCCTTTTGCAGCGCAGAGTGTTCTCGACATACTCAGAAACAGTAGTACGATGCCATACCAAGATGACACCAGCGCTGGCCGTCAGGTTCGCGACCTCTCCACGTTCATTGAATTGTCTCGAGAAGCCAGGAGGGAACTTTTCCAGGATGCTATAGGGCAGAGAGTCCTGCAGCGAGTGGAAAATGAGGTAGAGATGGATTGGCAGGTTGAATGGGCTGTTGATTTGAGTTGATTTTTCCCCCAGGAGGGTTCAAACTGAAGTATTAGTAGTGTAGTAATATATAATCTGATTCAATTCAGAGAGGAGATTCATTAGAGCCTACCGTCAGCACATACGCCCTTTGTCCCCTGGTAAGAGGATTGCAAGACTGAAGCGTGACCTTTTTTAAAGTATCAATACATGAGTTAAACGAAATATGCAAAAATCGCTGAACGAAACACATCACGCATACACACACAAGTCAGATTGAATAGATCCGTCTTGTGCCAATGAGTATTAAAAATCTTATTCTGTCCTTCCACCTTTGCATTTTCTTTTTCTTGGGGGATTTTCCTCTTTTTTTTTTCCTTCGTTGATAATACAGGTGTCTTTTTATGGTACATTGTTCGCAATCCACGTCAGAACATCGTCCGAGGCAGTCGAGACGATGGGCGCAAAAAGAGTAATCAAGAATTAGGAGAGTGGTACTGTATTATAACCGAACATGATTTACTCGTTGATCTTGGCGAGAATCCTACACGTTGTTAGCACACACCCCCTTTTTGCACATTGATTTCAATTGCAACTCACTCAGAGTCCCGGAAAAGAGTGTATTCTTCCTCGCCGACCTTGACAGAGCTGCCACCAAACTATCATCACCCTTGTGTTAGTTTTCTTCTTGTTTCGCAAATGTCCTCCCTCCATACTCTCTACCCCGAAACACGTACCTGAGGAATCAAAACCTTGTCGCCGCTAGCAACGCTCATGGGGATCTTGTTTCCACTGCGGTCGAGTGCGCCAGGTCCAACGGCCAGCACGGTGGCCTGGTTGATGTCTTTGAGAGTGCTCTCGGGCAGGAAGATGCCGCTGGCGGTCTTGGTCTCGGGCTTGAGGCGCTGGACCAGAACGCGGTCCAGGAGGGGGACGAGGTTCTTGATGTTGCGAAGGGCCTGAATCGCAACAAGGAAAATGTTAGCGACACATGCATGTGCAAGGGGAGGGAGGGGAAAAAAATGTTCATGATGAGCAAGCAGAGCTGACCAAGCTATGGGGGGAAGCTTTGCCAGACGCGAACTATTGCAGGAACGTACCATTGCGACGGTATAGGATGTGAATTGACGGAAATAGGATAGCAAAATATTTCCAATATGCGGGTTATATTATTATCTCGGCGAGAGCTAGGCTGCGGTGCAAGGAAAAAAGCGATTGTTTCTGGGGTTTCAAAAGGTCAAAACGAGGCATCGACTGCCGGGAGCGAGAAATTTCCAGAATGCCAAGACTCGGGGACTCGCCGGCTGCCCGGAGAAGTCAAGCCGAGGCCGTCGCCAGGGGTTTTATAGGCGGTTGATCATTTTTTATTTACTTACTTGTTTTATTATTGCAGTTTGTGTACTCAATAAATCATTTATTCATATGGTATATTCACTGTTAATGCTACCTACCAATTGACACAAAGACAAACACCAACGCCAAACCCGTCCAATGAGAAATACAGATACAGTCAGTACTCTTTGTAGGTGCACACATCACATCACCATCGGTTGCGCCCCCCTCCTCGTCCTCTGCCTCCACCGTATCCTCCTTGTTGGTTGTAGCCGCCATATCCCATTTGCTGCTGGTTGCCCTGTCCTCCGTACCCTTGGTTCTGCTGTCCGCCGCCGGGCTGTATCATCGCTTGCGCATGCTGCATAAAAGCCATTGGATCCATTGACGACGGATCCAGCCCTTGGGACATCATACTGGCAAGCATCCCCTGCATCATGTCCGGTGACATGTCTGGTACCCCAGGCATACCCGGCATGGGCGACATCCCAGGCATCCCTCCAGCACCTCCGCCTTGGGCTGGCGGAGCTGGAGCTTGTGGAGCACCTGGCATCCCAGGCATTGCACCCATAGTCATGAAATTCTGCATGTCGTCCAGCTGCTTCTTCTGGTCTGTGACCTCATTGCGCAGCCCTTGCTGTTTGAGGCAGTAGCTAGCCCATGTAAACTCGTCGAACCCGTAATT
Organism: Talaromyces islandicus; assembly: GCA_000985935.1. Taxonomy (NCBI): domain Eukaryota; kingdom Fungi; phylum Ascomycota; class Eurotiomycetes; order Eurotiales; family Trichocomaceae; genus Talaromyces; species Talaromyces islandicus. The sequence goes on along the minus strand of CVMT01000001.1, from coordinate 4,018,723 downwards.
GAAAAAGTCCGTAATGTCGGTCCCCGGCCGCCTCCACGGCTTGTCTTCTTCTGAGGGAAAGTCTGCGTCCAGGTCTGTTGAAGTGATTGGTTTGCCGGTGGTCGGGTGGATAGGGTCGGCATCGACATCAACCGTGGACGTGCGGATGGCAGGGTATTCGGTGCCGGGTTTCAGCGTTGCTACTGGTCTGCCTTGCGTAGGGACTGCTGCACCGGTATCGACTTGTGTGGAAATTGAGGGAGTAGGGGGCTTTATATCAGCAGAAGCAGATCGGAGCGGTTCATTGGCTACGGCGGTATGTCGCAGATGTGCCCTTTTTTTCTGCAGTCAGTAATCGCTGCATGAAACAAACAAAGGGTCGGGAGGTTTACAGATTTGACGGCGCATCTGCCGGGGCTTCTGTAATGATTTTAAAATCGTCCTAATACCAACGATTAGTTGCGCGTTATAGCAAGATAGCGTTTCTCTCTGGAAAACTTACATCGTCGTCTTCCTCTTCCTCTTCTTCAAGCTCGTAGGGTTCGTCCGCAGTCGCGTTTCCTTCCTGTTGCGCGTGGCCGTTGGTTTCTTGCTGGGGTGGAAATGAATCGGCGGGGTCATAGAGATCATCGTCGTCTTCGTCCATGGTGAACTCGGGTGAATGGGATCCGGGGGAAAGCTGCGGGGTGCTGTTGAGGAAGTTGGATTGCTCGCGTTGAGCGGAAGCTTTGCCCTCACATTTAGCTCGCCGGCCCGAGCGTCAAAGCTTTCCTTCCATGCATTCCTGGCCGACCACGGTTGGGTTTACAAACACACGTATAATGCCAAAACTAGGAGAAAGCATATCTGAATCTGTGTACCACTATCCACCCCATATATAAATCACGAAATAGAAGAAGATTTAACAGTGAATTCCCATTAGTCATGTCATGCTTAGTCAGGCTCTACGTTGAATCATGAAATTCGAGATCACGTGCTCTGCGGCGAAACTATTTGCTCCATCTCGATTTCACTGCTGCTGCAACGAGGATATCGACAAGCAACTCGAGAAAGGAAAACAAAATGCCACCTTCAACCGAGCCGCCGAGTCGCACATCGACTCCGCGGGCATTCACCCAGCAGTCCGCCTCTGCTGAGGACATGCTCAAGTCACAAACCATCGGCCTCGTCAACCTCTCGGATTTTCGAAAACGTCGAGCAGAGGTTTTTGAGCAGAAAGAGCGCGAGGCGCATGACAAGTCACTTGGGATCTTCACAACTGGGACTTCAAGGACTACCACTCCCTCACAGGGAGAGCTAACTGATGGGTAAGTTTTTGAGCTCCGCGCGACTAAATACACGTCTATCTGTAGACCAACGCCACTGATAGACGAAGAACAGTGCGTCGACACCCGCAAGCGCGTCCTCCGATGGCCGGCCCAAGAAGAAAAAGAAGGCATTAGCGAAAAGCAAATTGTCATTTGGAGACGACGAGGATGAAGCCGAACCAGACACAGCTATAGCCACAACCACCAAGTCGAAATCAGTATCCAAAAGAACCGCCGAAGGAACCCCTACGCTGCCAGGCCGCAAGATCATCGCCAATCCAAACGCGCCCCCGCCACCCAAGGCTCAAACGAAGGCGGCACTTGAGGCTGAAGCCCAAGCACGAGAATCTCTACGAAAGGAATTTCTCGCCATTCAAGATGCGATCAAAGCCACGGAAATCGTCATACCATTTGTCTTCTATGATGGGACGAACATTCCGGCGGGTTCTGTGAAACTCAAAAAGGGAGACCATGTCTGGTTGTTTCTCGATCGCTGTCGAAAAGTCGGTGCAGAGCTTGGCGTGGCAGGCGCTCAAGGCAATGGTCGCATGAAGCGCGACAGCCGGCGAGAGTGGGCTCGAGTCGGCGTTGACGATCTGATGCTTGTCAGGGGGGATATCATTATTCCGCATGTAAGATACCCTGCTTAATGGTTTTGTTATACACATTTTTGCTAACCCGTTTGGCAGCATTACGAGTTCTACTATTTCATCGCCAATAAAATCCCCAGTTTCAGCAGTGCTGGTGGTTTGATGTTTGACTTTTCAAATGAGGCACCCCCCCAAAAGGAATACGATCCTCTTTCACGGCCAAACAATGAAGAACAGCTCGAGGGTGCTGATGCGGATCCCACGCTGACCAAAGTCGTGGATCGCCGTTGGTACGAAAGAAATAAGCACATCTTCCCAGCCAGTCTATGGCGCGAGTACGAGCAGGGAGATGAGTTCCTGGACAAAATGAAGTCGACGAGGCGGGATGCGCAAGGGAATGTGTTTTTCTTCTGAATTATCTGATCCAGAAAGCCGAATGACCTGACGAACATCATCACTTTACGGAGCAAATACGAAATTTCGTGACCTGAGTATCCGGTGACCAATTGGCGCTTCCTATACCCTTTAGCAATTGTATTTTGCGATATCTGAGGTCACACCTGAGCTACATCCCCTCTCTTTTCTCCCCTATTCCCCCACACATCCACAGCCGATCAATGTATCCACGGACCAATGTCACAAGGAATCCTTCTGGGGGATGATGTAATTTTTGTTAACAGATATTACACACGAAATCGGCAGAATTTGACACAGCTCACCTTTTGGAAGCCTCCTGGGGTTCTCACAGGAACGAAAACCGAGAGATGCTCTATCAGGCAATTGACGGGATCGCAGTCGATCAAAGGATTTCCAGCGCCTCCACCATATCAAGGACAACCCAGGTACCAGCCTGGCAAGGTGGTACTTGTTCGGCCATCCGTCCGCGTATGGAGTCGTGCTGCAGATGATGCTTTCATACAAATATTGATGTGACTGTCTCAAATGGTAGCATAGTGCACGGAGCTTTAAAATGTTAGACAAAATCTGCCTTTGAAGGCGATGAAACCACTCAACCATCGAAGGTTGATATTCACTTGTGTATACTATATATTACTATATAACTATGTCTTATATTCGATGTTTCCATGGTAAAGAAGGAGGGCTGCCTCAAGGCAGTTATTGCCTGTTTAGGCCATCGTCAGGCAACATACGAATACTGGTGTTACCTCAATGTCACTCTTGCAACTTTCATAACCGGCTATAAAAGCTGTGGACTTTGAGACTGGAAAACCCCGTCTTTCCTTTTCGCACCCCCATCCATCCGTCGGTAAAGTTATTATTCTACCAATAAACTCAGACAAAATCAAAAGGCAAGGACAAAATGTCACAGATCGACCGTCTCTCCGAGCTGATCTGCACCCAGCAAAGCAAGACATCGTTTACTTGCGGTGGAAGCATCGCTGTCCGCACCGACAAGAATGATCCTGATGTCTCCTGGGTTGCGAATCCCACTGAACCAATTCATTCTCGCCCTATCAATATCTTTTGGGCATCCAAAGACAAAGCTGAAGTAAACAATGTGACCCTGCCAATCGATGGCGATGGAGAGTCGGATGAAAAGTCCAAGCTTAGAAAGTTGGTTGGCGATTGCTCTCCTGCATCGTTCGGGCGAGGCCTAACAGACGTTCTTGATGAAACCTATCGGCGAGCGGGGAAAATGAACCTGGAAGATTTTGCATCAAGCTTTCAACCAGCGGATTTTGGTCTAATCCAGCATATTGAACAGACGTTGCTTCCAAGTGTTCTCTCCAATAAGGAGAACTCTTTTCAGGCCAAAGGATTGATTGCTGAGTTGTACAAGCTTAATGTAGGGAAATCGGAAACGGAATATCGGATTGGAAGTTTGAGAGTCGATGCTGATAGCTGAATAGGTCTATTCTGGTCCATCCGGCCATTTCAAGGCCCATGTCGACACGCCCAGATCCGGGTCTCAGATTGGATCTCTCGTGGTCAGTCTTCCATCAAAGTTCAGCGGTGGTAGCCTGATAGTACGCCATGGCGCAGAACAAGTTGATTTTGACTGGGCTGCCACCAGCGGATCGCATGTTCAATGGGCTGCTTTCTATAGCGACTGTGAGCATGAAATCACAAAAGTCACAGATGGCCACCGTATTACTCTCACCTACAATCTTCATGCCGTCGATTTAGTCGGAGGAGTTCTACTGGCAAATCCAGTCATCGATCCCAAAACTCTCCCACTCTATGGACTAATTGAATCACTTATGAGGTCCACTGAGATAGCCAAAGGTTTGTTCTTATTGATCGATATATTTCATTCCATGTTTGATAGTTTAATTTTCCTTTTTGCTAATATCTCAGAAAGGAAAAAGAATTGGCATTTATTGCTCCCACGCTTACGCACATACGTCCAATATTGCTAAAAAACGCCTTCCTCACCATCTCAAGGGCTCAGATCTTATCCTCTATGCTATATCCAAGCACCTCGGCTATTCAGTCTCCGTCCTTCCTGTATTGGACTACGACCGAGGCTTCGACGTCGTAGGCACAAGGCTCCATCCACACAGGAATATAGTAAACGAGCTTGACGATGAAGAAGAAGACAGATATTTAAATGAGGTATTGCATTGAGAGCCCTTAAAATTACTGCTATTTGTTGGTCTAGGAAAATATACTAAATTTCGTCTAGATAGAGCCGTACTGGGACCACCGGCGGGTATCCAACATTATTTGGTTGAACAACCACCACCATGGGGAGGGGGCGCTCAGTTATGCAACCTACGGAAACCAGCCGTCGCTTGGGTGGGTTTACTCACATGCAGTCATCATTGTGAGTGATGAAGGAGATGGTGTGACGGAGGTGTCGGAGACTGATTCTGAGGAAGGTATTGGCTCTGAGAACGATATTGGCTCTAGGAGAGATATTGGCTTTAGAAGAAAGATTAGCTCGGATGAAGATACCGATTCTGAGTAAGATTGAAACATTGAAGAGGTAAGAACTAAACCAACTAAGGGCTGGTCTGGGGAACGCTTGGAGGAGACGGTCAGAAAATTTTGGGAGAGCACGCATTGCTGATGATCATATGTCGATTGAGAACTCGCTGTTTTTTGATTCAAGTCCTGCTCTACAGGACCAGAAATTCAATTTTTAAGTTTACTGAGACAGACTATTCGTTTAAAGTTGAAGGCTTGTGTGTATTCTTACAGGATAATGGTAACAGATAATACTTTCACAAGCAGTATCACAATGTTTAAACTTCTTTTCCACCATAAAATCCATTTAAATACACATGGCAATAGCTATGCCTATGTGAGGCCATTCAGAAAGAACATAAAATATAGATTGTATATGTATTATCACTTACTCAATCGTCGAACGTGATACTATATAGTTACTATGGAGTACTGTAGCCTGATTGGCAGCGCTGTGGTGGGGCACTTGGTAATCCGCAACCCGATAGCAACAACCGTCATCATCATAACAGAGCATCAACCTCGGTCTCGCTCAGCTGCTCTTAGCTTCAGGGTCTCCCCCTTGGTTCAGTCTGCATTGGGAAGCTCTTATCTTGCTCGACAGGTCAGCAGCTGTCTGCGTCCTCTATATTCACCCCCTCTTTCGTGGGAGAGATATGACCGCCGGGGCACGCCTCTCCAGGGTCGCCCCAAGTCCCTCCCCATCAAGGCGACCGCGTAGGGATCATTGGTAACTTCTTTTTCTGACTGTGGAACGAGCGATACAACTGTGCTGCTTTTCGACCTAGAAAGAATTTGCTTCATCTACCACCCACCATGTCAACCGCGACCACCTCTGTTCCGTCATCGGTACTCGGTTCCATATTGCCCAGTGCCACCGCGTATAACAACGACTCGTCTTCGATCTTATCACCTCTCGCGTTACTGAAACTCCCTATTCATGCGATCCGAAAAGCAGAGTCTTTCGCTTTTACCACTTTTCCGCAGAATGTCGCCCGTTTAACTAGTCTAGGCGGGTTAGTGAACAACGGGGCAGGCGGAGAAGGCGATGCAGTCACAGCTGCAGTAATGGCAGCAGCTACAAACACTGGCGCGGACTATGCATCTGAGGGAATGGCGGAGGCCGTCATGGCCGAGGGGTCTCTAAACATTACGGATATTTTCCAGGCAATGCGGAGATTCAGCGGGTTCTTCAGTTACATGACGAGTCGTTGGTCTCTTGCTTGCTTCTCGGTTGCCCTTATTCTTAATCGCGTGACAATATATGCGTCCACAAGGCGCCATCTCAGCCTTCCGTGGTATAAACGCTTGGCTCTTCGCATCATTCCGATCGTTGTGTTTGTCACCCAGATATTAAGCTTGTTGCGAGCAATGCGATGCCAGACCTCGCCCGACTATTCCAGTATCCGGTATGGACATCCCGGGAAACACTTCTCCTTTGATCACGCTAGTGGTGGCGGTATCCTATACTATTTGGGTTCATCATTATTGCCTTGGGAGACCGATCAGCAATCCTGCAGCGCCGTCCAAATGCATAGACAAACAGGATCCACCGAAATTCCCAACGGGTCGTTTACTCTGCTCTGGCCAGTATTCATGTGTCTCTGTCTTAGTCACTTTGTCGAAACACTTTCATGCGCGTTACAGGGTCGGACTGTCGTCACAGAGGCAGGCATGTCGATATTCGAGCATTCTCTTGCATTTGCCGAAGCAGAAAGCATGATCAGTCAATCCATCGGTCTAGGAATGTTTGGGTTATCAAAGCCCAGCTCGGCCAAGGGCGACTTGCCGTTGGCCGGAGAAGGAACATCGACCCTGCACTTGTTGACTCGCACGCAGGTTCTTGAAAAGATGAATGTGACTCCCGAGTTATTGCTTATAATCCTCATATCTTGCTGCAACAGCCTCTGCTCCAATCTACTAGATGTCATAGGTAAGCAGAGCAGATATCGGTTAGTGAATACTACCATTTGGGGATTTTGCTTCATGGGGGCCATGGCTTGGGGTTTTGCAGATAGCAGATCCCTCGGTGCCGAAACGGGCGTGCTCAAATTCCCAACCGTATGCATTGTGGGCTTTGTCCCACACTTGCTCATCCTCATTGGGATTGCTGTCTGTCTCTGCATATATGGGCTGGCTGTTGCCATTACGGCCTTCGCCCTGCCACCGGATATCCCCCAACCATCCTCCATCTGGGAACGGTTCTCCAGCGCGCATGAAAACATGCAAGGTGCAAGTCAAATTCGAAATGTGCGTCTAAATATGCACGAAGACTTTTACACAACTCTACTCCGCATTGGATATGCTGCTTTGACTGCTGCAAGCGAGGCTGTTTTTCTGAATGAAGGCCGCAGTGTGGTCGCTCGCCGGCGAACTTGGCTAGAGAACGACCGGCTGGCTGAGATTGAAACATTGCGGAGGAGAGCCCCAGGATGGCCAAGCATGTGGGTTGAGCCCACGACTTCCCACCTGGAGAATCCAGCCATTTTGAATTTCGATATTTCCTCAAAAAGTGACAATTGGGAAAGCGGGTACAAGCGCGAGCAGAAAATTGACAAATTGACTCACAATTCTCGGCCCGTTCACTCTCAGGCAAGTCTCGGCGGTGTTGGTGCGTTTCAAGGCGCAACTAGGTGTTATCATGGGTTTTCATTCTTCAGAGGCATATTTCACTTGATTTCTAGGTGGCTGCTGGTGGGACTAAGCAAGCTCCTGGACCGACTCGGCATCACAACTCGACCACAATGGATGACCCGGTTTATTGGCACCAATAAGAGAAGAAAACGTACTAGAACGAGAGAGGTGCCGGCGTCATTAGACTTTTGGATACTTACCGAGGATGGCGAATTGGAGTTGCCAGAAGACAATGAATTCGACGTGGAGAAAGAGATGCGAAGGCGAGAGGCCTTGAGCCAGCCACATTGGGAGGAAGCCGATGAAGCTCGCCTGGAAAACAAGTTGTACAACTGGTGGACAGCCGGTGGATCATGGGGCAACCAGGACGAAAGCGAAGATTATGTCCCGTTGGAGAATGATTTCGACGACACCACTAGCGTCATTTCTATGCAAACGAACGATTCTGAATGGGAAGATTACGATGGTGCTTCTGACGGCCGCCGCACTCCGACTCAAACAGACCCTTTCCCAGCTGCACGCTCGCGAGAAGGCACTCCGCTCCTCGAAACACTCCTAGACACATCTTCTCTTGCCCGACTCCTTGACCCTCGGGACCAGGAAAGCAAAAACGAGGCCCGAATTCTGGCTGCACATCTCCTCGCTGATAGAGACGGCCGTGTCATGACTCGCAGCCGCCTACGAGCACAGACTGAGTCGGAACGAGCACGGATCTTGATGCCGGTGCGTTCTTATTCTTCTACTGCTAGTAGCGTCGGCCTCAGCCACGATAAATCTCGCCCTACACCCGACGAAGAGGCAGAAATTCTAGAAAAGCTGATCATTTCTCGTCGTATGGAGATGTCCTCACGCAACCACGAGGGACCGCAGAATTCATGGCAGACTGGAGCTGCTGGTCTGGGAACGGATGGGCCGCAATGCGTGATTTGTCAAACAACACCTCGCTCGATTATCACATGGCCGTGCCGCTGTCTTTGCGTATGCGAGGACTGTAGGGTCAGTTTGGCAATGAACAATTTCGGCAGTTGTGTAACTTGTCGTCAAGAGGTTTTTGGGTTCGTGAGGCTATGGGTACCTTGAACAAAATCGTTTATTCGTCACTCTATATTTTGGGGGTTTTCGATGTTCTTTATGAAGCACATAAATAGTTTGCTTGGGCTTTTTGTTTTCAACCTCTAATTAAGGATCAGCACATTGTGGTTTATCTTTTTTCATGTATTCTTATACTACCATTACTCAATTGTGAATGCCGGTTACATCTCAGCATTATCATCGGGGTTTGTCTCATAAATAGGCGATGCTCATAAATAAACACCATACAAGTCGGTCGTTTGTCGCCGTCTGTCAGCCGGGATTGATGGTGAAGTCTTTGAAACGATCAAAGTCTATACTCGATACCGCTTGCTCCATTTGATGTTGCCCATTTCGTACAAAAGCGGCATGTGGCGTGGCAGGGAGACGTGTACGGTGGTGAGATGGCGTTGGAATTGTTTGTTGTGGAGCTAGGATGGTAAACATCAGAGCCACTTGTCAAGGGGTGTTGAGAAAACTTACCTGGAAAAGGTAACTTTGGCGGTGGCATTGATTCAAGGTCGACACCCAGTCTACCTTGCTTTTCTCTTGAGCTTGCACCACCACTTCTCTGATGCTTAGACAGTCGCTCTGCACCGTTACCCAAGGCCTGGTATTCAGGTGACGAGAGGGCATTGAAATGTCTTGATGTGAGCCTTGTGCTCTGCGGAACCATCGATCTGTTGCCATTGCTAGTGAAATTATTCGTTCCAGACATTGGCACTCGTGTATTGTTCGTCCGAGGTAGCGACTGCAAGGCCTGCGAAACTGAGTCCGAAGCAGCTGTCTGGATTTGGGATCGCATGGCACGGCTTTTGAGTAGGTTGTAAAGGTTTGTCATTTGCGTGTGTTTTTTGCACTTTTCTTGATACATTTCTATGACTTCTTCGTTTTTTTTCTGGAGTTGGTCCTGTGTCAGCTGCATTTCTTGACGAAATCAGTACTCAGATGTATCCGATAATAGTAATCTGGTGGTTAACGCGTACCAGAAACCTTGTTCTGTAAATTTGATATCTCAGTGTTGGCGCTGGCGATCAGCTTTTCCCTGTCCGCATTGAATGTCCGGCATTTCTCCGTAAGGCTTTTACTGAGATACTCTTGATAGCAACTAGCTCAAATGTCAACGCGTTGCCCACGACGGAAAGAGAGAGAGCAGGTACATTTCCTGCGTGTAGTCTGGTACGTCCAAAACAAGAGGGCTCGCCCTGCGCATTCCATTATTGTTGTGGGATCTAACCCACTCAGCACGCTTGTTTTGTAGTCTTCTGTTGGATTGAGGATGGTTGAGACAGCATCGTCGGGGTTGGGTAGATTGGCCTGGCATGCTGGGCAGCTTCGAGTTTGCGCCGTCGGCTTGGAGAGACCAAGACTTTCTGCACAGGGAAGGCAAAAGATGTGCCTGTTCAGGGGAACAGACTTGGGTTAGTATATAATATCTGCCAAAGATCTTGAGTTTATTTATAGAGAGGGTGCACAGACGAACAAGTAGTCACCACAGCTCGATCGTTCAAAGCAGCCCGACAAGTCAGGGTGTTGCAGCGCAGAGAAAAATCGAGCATCTGCGTCATGAGTGCGACCAAATTACTTCTTCAAATACAGTCTCACTGGACGAGGGCATTGGCAAGACGTGTCTCTGACAGTGTTTTGGCCGGGTTGGATCCGGATGTTGCTCGGCAGAGTCTACGAGGTTGGCGGGTTGTGCTCTCCTTCCAAACTAGGAAGGCGCCAGGGACCTTCCTGCCTTGGTAGGACACACGACTGACTCTACTGACTCTACTAACCCTACGTTGTCTACTCCGTACTTCTTCTCTTCCTTTCTCCCCTCGTCTAACCACCACAAGTCGGCTCCCATCAAATATTGGTCATTTAGAGGTATGCAAGATTGCCACTGATGTTGCCTAACCTGAAGGGGTTGCATATAGGGCTACGTATGATAGTTACTGCTGCGCACACCAACGGAAGAATATCGCGAACATCGATCAAAGGATCGACCATCATCCATTGCGACGGCAGTGGCTGACAGTCTGGCACTGACCGCAGATTGGGGGCTGCTCCTTTGGATCCCTTCATCTCTCTGGTCGAGAACGATCGACGCCATATAACGTTTGGCCGCCAGGGGCGAAATGGCTAAGGTGTCAATTCCGCGGTGATGGAGCCCGTGGTCGCAGTCCAGCGCCCCTAGTTTCGCCTATCAACGTGGGTACGGAGCGTCTGCTGGTCAACGTGACTGCGGTTCGCCCAATCAGCCCGGTCTTCTCCACAGATTGTCCCGTGCCGTCCAGGGACTTGTGCCTGGGGGCTTCGAATAAACCATCTTGCTTTTTTGTCCTCTCCTCCTCGCGTGCGCATCCTCCAAACTTCGTTGCATCTGTGTGACATGCAGCCGTTTTTAACATTTGCGCAACCGGTGGCCACGCACGACTAAACACCGTTTTTCTTTCGTCTCTCCAGCCACCCCCTCGCTCGTTCACGCCATACGACTCTCGCTGCCATGCCGGGGCGACTCCTGGGCCAGGCCGTCGTCGCCGCCTGTGTTCTCTTTGGCCTGCTGTACTTGTTATACCAGCCCTCTGGACAACCGCAAATTAGGGCGTCGCGCGGGCGACGTACTTCGGCCAAAGGTCTAATTGACGACCCAAGGAACTCTACTCTCGGGGTATGTGTCTCCGAAACGGTTGGCTTAACTACTAGACTGACAATGCTTCTCAACCACAGTTTGGAGCAATTTATATAATCAACCTGCCCACACGAACAGATCGCCGCGATGCCCTGTCTCTAATGTCGTCCCTGAACGGTCTGGAACTGGAGTATATTGCTGGGAACACTGGAAGTGATGTGCCCGACAAGGCTCTACCACCTCCGGCAACTCACATCAACCAGCTACCTGGCAACATTGGTAGCTGGAGAGCGCATTTGGATGCGATCAGGGCGTAAGTCATTATTTCTTTCACTGCTACGTTTATAACCCCCCCGAGATATTGATCTGATTACAGCGTCGTTGAAAATAACCTCGATTCCGCGCTCATTCTCGAAGACGATGCCGACTGGGATCTCCGCATTCACGACCAAATGTATGACTTTGCCAAAACGACTCGTACACTAACGCAGCCCCTTGCCGGCTCAAAGGCTTCCTATGCGGATCCGACCTTCTACGACCCCTCGGAAGGTGGTCAGCCTGAACTCATGAACTTTGCCCAGCTTCCCCGGACTATTTCGCCACAAGTTTCTCCATATGGTGACGACTGGGATGTGCTCTGGATCGGCCATTGTGGAACGGAAGCCCCGAATATTAACCTAAAAGACAAGGATAAGGCAAAGCTGTCCAAAACACTACCCCGCGGTCGAGTTATCCACTACAATGACGACACTGTGCCAGAAAATCATTATCTGAACGTCATGGAGCAAGAACTGGACCCTCGCGAAATATTCCCTAATCACACGCGGACAACTCATCACGTTATGGGCCAAATTTGCTCCTTGGGCTATGCCGTTTCACAACGAGGTGCACGTCGTATTCTCTACGAAATGGGTGTGGCAAAATACGACGGCCCATACGATATCATGCTGCGTGACATCTGCGAAGGTGTCAATGAACGCCCCAAGGGTGCAGTTTGCCTTTCGGTCGAGCCCGGCCTATTCAATCATCATCGTCCTGTTGGTCCCTCTTCTTACCACAGTGATATCTCTGAACATACCGCCGCACCTGTCGAAATCGCTTTCACAGAAAACATCAGATACAGTGCACGTTTGAGTATACCCAAACTGATTGTCGGGGATCCCGAACTCGAAGATCAATGGCCTGACGAGGTTTATCTTGCACAAAGGGACCAAATCGACATTACCAGAAAGTCATCATGAAACCGGCTTCCTTATGTCCTTTATATTCTTTTTTCTCATCTTTCGCCGGGGAACATACTGCCGAACTTTATTGTTGTATACCATTTGTTCACCTCATACCTTGTCCCGTACTTCTATTCTTCAATGTATCAAATCGGCACATTATGTTTTTATGTCTTCTTCTTTTCTTCTTCTCTTTCTTCTCTTATTCTTCTTTCTTCATTTTATGTTCGGACCTTGACGACCCTTTTCATACCCCAAAGGCTCGACTCTTTTTTCTTCATATATGATCCTTTTTCTGTACATTACCCTTGCATTGGGGGATCAAAGCATACTTGATTTGTTGTTGTTGTGTCATTATAAGCTAGGTTTCTCCCAAGGGCAGTTTTTCTTTCTTTATTTTTGGTTGTTGGTTGCTGGGTGTGTTTTTTAGGCACATTGATTGATTGGCGCAGATTTACATGTGGTCGAAATCTAAGGGAAAAGATTTTGAGATCTTTTCTTGTATACCAAAGGAGCTTAGGAATTGACGATAGCTTGAGATTTTTTTTTTTTTTTTTTTTTTCTTCTCAAATCCGGTTTGCCGGTTCTTTGCGGAGATTGTAGCTATTCTATTTCGTTACATCGTAGGCTGGCTTGAATTGCAAGACCAGTTTCAGGAGTTTTTTGAAATTTTTACAGGTGAAACATCTCGCTGCTGCTACCAATGCCATCAAATATGCATGTGTTGTCCAACGGCACATACTGTCTCGTCAGCACCTTGAGCGCCTCTTGAGAAACCAATCCTCCTGTCAAAGAGGAGATGTTGTGTAATTCCCCTCCCTCGGTACGGCGTAGTTCCTGCGCAGCCTTCAACACACTTTCACGGCTGTCTGCCTCGATTTCCGAGTCGTCGCCTTCTGTGATTGTGGTTAGTAGACCATTGACTGTTGCATTCCAAGTGGCATCGTCATCCAGCGCTGTCGAGGGAAGGCGTCCGTTCTGGATGCCGTCGACGATGATATCCAAGGCTTCGAATGCTACATATTTCGCTATCGCTGATTCGGGATTGCCAAAGCTGTTGCGGATTGTTTTGAGCGTTTGTGCAGACGCGGTAGAAATTTGAGGTATCAGACGTCCACGGATCACCTTGACGTGAGACGCGTTTTTGCTGAAAATCTCGACCTCTTTCTCAGTCACGGGTACGGCGCGGTTTCCCAGCTGCGCCTCGATGGAACGAACTATGCTCAAAACTTCGTCCACGTCTTGGCGTGCTTTTGTTTTATATATGTTCTGAAGGGCGATGTAGTCTGCTGATTTAGCCTTCATGTCGGGAACGGATCCGGGCAGGGGAAGGACGCCATGTTTGGCATGGAACGCCTTCAGCGCAGAAGCAACAATCCAGAAGTTGTCTGAATTGGCGTTCAGATTTGTGCATTGTTCCATTTCAAAGACCTCTCGAATGTTACTGCGCAGTGACCATGGATTGATGGACTTGAGTACGGCGCCCACGGCTTCGTCAAAGTTCTCTTCTCCTCCCTCCGGGGTATTTGTCCTGGCGCCTGATCGTACCAACTCTCTAAATGCCGTCTTTTCCTTGTAATTTTCCGGTGTCTTGCCATCGTGCGCGGATTTCCACTTTTCCAAGTAGTGTAATAATATCAATATATAAGGTACGTGGCCATGATCATGGTCGTCCAACGTTTCGAGATCGGCAACTCGCGTGCCTGCAGCATGCAGCTCAGGCCATGGATTGACTAAGCGCAGGTCTTGTGTGGATTCTGGGTCAGGGTGAGTCTCGACAATAGGAAATTCTGCGGGGAGCTGTAACGAGAAAGAGGAGTAGAAGCCAACAGAGCGGACATAGATCACAGGAATGCCGAATTGTTCTGCCGAGCTTGTAACAGCGTCTAGAGAGGATCGCTTAATCGGGCCTGAAACTATCACCAGTTTGTAGTTGTGAAGAAAATCAGGATTTTGAAGAAGATCCGAGATTGGCTATTGAGAGAAGAGGGAAGAGTCAGTCACCAAAGTAAATTCAAAGCGTCGTAAGACCAACCTCAGTCTTAAAATTTCCATTTACGTCTGGGTTGAGTTCTTTTAAAAACGTGCAAGTTTCCTGCGCTCGTGATTTGCCCAGGCTGCTCTCTTCAAGGAAAAAGTTGATTCCCAGATCAGTCTCGCTGACAACGGCAGGATCGACCACCGTAAAGCCGCCCACACCTGGCAGAACGAGGTTTTTGAGTGTCTCCACGCCAGCAACGCCGCCTACCGGTGTGTTGGAGCCGTCAATAAAACCATCAGAGTTGATAAGCAGCACTTGAGACTGCTCCAGGGCCTGTTGTCCACTAGCAGCCCATAGTCGTAGCTGGCGGTCATATCTCCTCTCTTTGGACGAGGGGGCCACCAGAGTGCCGGGGAACTCGTCCGTCATTATCAAGCAGCCACCGGTCAGAGCCGGAATGGAATAAAAAAAGCAAGAGGACGTAGAAGCAAGCTATACATGCACCGGGATTTAACGTCCAGTTTGCTTGTATACTAGTTGCTTGGACGCCGAGCGGGGAAGGACAGCCAGCTAAGCTGGAGCTACTGCGCGCTAGTCCCTGTATGTAATAGCGTGCTCCGGGCCGACTGTGCTCCGGCGGGACGTCAATTGATGCTGATGCCTCAGGCGCTCAGGCCATTCACATTCAGGCACTCCCGGGATGCCCCGCCAGCCTCGATCAGCTTCATCAATCGCGACGCCCGCAACGGTTTTCGGTGTGCAATTCCGGCTTGTTCCCCGTGTTCTGCTCGGGAATATGCATGGTGTATTCTCGCTACAACAACCCCTGTCTGTCCGGCCTTCTTGATGAAGTCAATTGCTCTTCGGTCTTCTGTCATCCGCTCCCCTATGTGAGTTGAGTCTTTTGAGTGGAGACACTGCAGAACCCTGTTTCGACAGCTTCTATGAAGATGCGACGTTCTATGCGGGGAATTGCCTAGTTCCCAACAGTGGTTACTAAATAATTAGTGTATTGGCTTCTAATGGTTCATTTAGCCTATTCAAAACTCGCCCAGTCCCCCGGTTGACTCCGAATCAACTTGTTCCCTTTGTGGCGCATAATCAGAGCACCTTTCTAAAGGCTTTATTCGAAACTTCCAGCAGACGGACATACTCAAACATGTCCAGCGTCGAGGCTTCAAAGCGCGCAGCTGCAACCGCAGCAGTCCAGAACCATTACCCGACCAACGCGAAATGGGTGGGCATTGGAAGTGGCACGACCATTGTCTACGTTGTCGAAGCTATCAAAGCTTCAGGCACCGACACGACTCTGACCAAGTTCGTTCCAACTGGCTATCAATCCAAACAACTCATCACTAGTGCCGGTTTGACGGCCGTTGAGTTTGATGCAATTCCGGAAGGAGTTGTGCTTGATATTGCGTTTGATGGAGCCGATGAAGTAGATGATGACCTGAATTGTATCAAGGGCGGTGGAGCCTGCCTCTTCCAGGAGAAGATTGTCGCGCTTCAGGCAAAGGAGTTCATTTGCGTTGCCGGTACGTATTTTATACATTGATATATCGTATTGTCAATTCTACCGCTCATCCATGACTGATCTGTATGGCAGACTCGAGGAAGCTCCAGAGTCGCCTTCTTACAAATTGGGCATATATCCCTATTGAAGTTGCCCCCATTGCCGCTCTTCGTGTTATTCGCAAACTCCGAGAATTGGGTAGCGAGAACCCAACACTGCGTCTCAACACCGTTGCCAAGGAGGGTCCTCTCAAGACAGATCAGGGATTCTTCATCGTCGACGCTCCGTTCCCTCCGCTGTTGATCACTGCAGACACTCAGGCTGGAAAAGACGGTAGTGGAAAGAATGGAGTTTGGGAAGTCGCAACTCTAGCTCAGAAAATCAAGGCAATCCCTGGTGTCTTGGAAGTTGGTATTTTCTACGGACTCACTGGCCCTCAGGCCCAAGCAGCAGGAGCTGTTGGCGGTCAAAAGCCTGTTGCTGCGTATTTCGGTATGCCGGATGGTAGCGTCACGGTGCGGAAGGCGGCCCCATGAAAGATTCTTTTCTCTCTTTCTTGTTGATATTATGTTGTAAAGGATAAGTTTTTAAGCATATAGAGATACCGTGGGACACATCTCTATATTTTCTCTCAAATCAGTATGTGATATTTACATGTAAACCTTGCCTTTAAACGACGAGGCACCGTCCAAATTCGCCAGCCCGCCAATGAACAAATCATAAAATTACTACAAGCACTTTTCCCCCCCAGTTCGTCCTACTTGGTTCCCTTGCCCTTTGCTTCAACCTCACCAAGCTCGCGTACAAATATCTGCACTGTGCTGGGGTCGATATCATCCTGGCCATCTTCAAAGCCGGGACTAACAGCAACAGCAAGGTATTTCCCGCTTGAGCTAAAGCTGAGTGCGGCAACACTGGCTGGATATTTCTGATATTGGCGAATTCTCCTCTTCGCAATGCCGTCCCACAGAGCGACCACTCCGTCGCCACCACCAGAGGCAAAGGTGCCGAAAACGGGGTGAAATGAGAGGGCGTTGACTGGGTAGACGACGTCAACGTCGTCGACAGGTTTTCGATGGCATTTGAACGCATATTTGCGTGCCTGTGATTCAGTAGAAGGGTCAAACCACTCCACAGCCACTCGCCCTTCGATGCTCGAAGAAGCATACCCGGCGTCGTCGGGCATGCAAGCAACAGCTCTGGTCATGAATTTGAGACTGCTTTCTCGCCGTTGCCAGGGTTCGATCTCGACTTTGTTAACAGAAGGAGGTTGGGCGTCGGCTTGGTCGGATATCATGACGAGGGATTTCAGGTCGTAAATGTGTAGGGCGCGAGAAGCCATTGCGACGACCAGCTTTGTAGGGGATACTGAGAGAGAGAATGGTTTCGAGGGAAGAGGGATGACTGCCGGCGTGGAATCGGCGTTCAATCGGTGGATGTGAAGCGTCGAGTCCCAGGAAGCGGATATGACAATTGAGTGTTCTTTGCAGTAGACGACCGATTTGACGCCGGCTTCGTGGCTAGACAGTACGGTCTGTGTGGAGGTGTTGACATCAATCCTGTATATTCGTTAGCAATCAGACACAATAAGCTGTTAGCCATGAAAGAGAGCTCATACTTTCTCACATCCCAATCCAACCCAGCGGTGATGATCTCATCCTCATTTGCGCCGAAACAAACATCTAGCACTGGCGCTCTGTGTTCAAACTTCTGGAGAAGCTTCCCTGCGCCAACATTCCCGTTCTCGTCTCGCAAATCGTACAGATAGACATTCTTATCCCAGGAGGCAACTACCAGTCGAGTGGAGTCTGGCTCAGAAGAGAATTTGAGCGCAGAAATCGCGTCCGTTGGAGGGGTTGCGACGGTGATCTGATCTAAAAGAGAGTTAGTCCTGGGGCGTCAATAGATATTCACAGTTCGGAGACTTACTAGATTGCGACATTACGCCGGTGGTGCGTACTGCAGACAAAAAGATTGTTTGTAGGAGCTTCACCTGGGCAATTAGACGCTGCGCGGACTAACCTAATATCAACTAGCAATGGCCGGTGGAGCTTGCGTGTGGTTCTGCCGGCGGTTGCCGCCTGGCCCCTCATCCTCGCTTTCTCTATTGTCTTAACAGAAAGATTATAATTTTATAAGACTAATATAGCTATAACAATACCATGATGTCTATTATACACTATATTTTCTCATTTTACAGAAGTGTCAAGCCATTTTATTATTTGTGTAGTTCGCAGTTCGGTATTTCCTTTTGAACAATTCGTTGTCTTTCATATTGTCTTATCTTTATATTATTGTCGTTCACCCTCATTAAACTGACATCGTGATGGTCTCCCCAGCAGCGTGTCCCAGCAACCATAGATTATACAATTCCAAAGTCTCCTTCATATTCTCCTTCAAGTCATGGAGTTTTTTTTTTTTTTTTTCGTATGATAAGCTTTTTGATATTGTAGTATGCCTCTTGGCCACGAATATGGTATGGACGTGATGGAAATACTGATAAAAGAGTGTCCAGGGCGGATGATACTATATATCAAATATCCATAGATGCAAACAAGGCTATTACTACAATTTATGGCCGGGTCGGCTAATTCAATTTGTTGGCCCGCAACATGACTGCCCGGGAGTCGATATGTTCATTGATATTGAGGTTCCGTTGTAATATTTTCTTGAAAGAGACGGAACATATACAAAACCCCGAAAAACAGTAATTTAAAAACAGATTGCAGTATAATTCTGACGGCTCTACCTCTTCTAGTGCTGGGAACTTTAGCTGCTCCTGCAAAACCTGACCTTGGCAGCTCCAAAGGTATCGCCTTGCCTCACTTCAGGAGTCAACTTTTAGTTACATGATACTCAACAGTGAAGCAAAAGCGAAGTTGGTGGTGGGGGAGTGTAAAAACGAGATTGTCTATGTCTATTATGTCAGGTCTATTTTACATAATGGTACGTGAGTGGTCAATGAAACAAAAGGGGAGATTAACTTAGAATAGATGCACAACAGACTAGTAGTCCGGTGACTGATTCGAATGTAGCACACTTGACTAGACCCGAGTGAACTCAGAGGGCCTAAGGTGCTTGCTCAGCACATATTTAGCTTAACCCTCCGTGTAGGTTGCGAAACTGCTGAGGGCTCGGAGCTTGGCACCGTGGAAGTACAGCAGGAACATCCCTATGATGCCAATAACGCTCAAGCCACCGAGGAGACTCGTGCCTTTGGCAAACCCAAGATTATGATATAGCGGGTGCGCGAAGAGAATGCTGCCGCTTGCAAGGGCACTGCGGAAGAAGTCGTTTGCAGCGAATAGGGAGGCAGCATACTGAGGGTAGCTGAGTGGGATATAGAGGAACATGCACTGCAGCAAGGTGAATGTTGAGCCAGCGTAGATGGTGACGCCAATAGTGGGAACAATCCAATGAATAGAAGCCCTGGCTGTCCAGGCAAACATAAATAGGCCAATGGTAGGACCGAAGGATACAGGTAAGCCAGGTAAGAGAACGTTCTCTTGCGGACCCATGCCAACCTTCTTAATCCGTGGTGTGACCACAAAGTACAGTAATGAACCATAACCGATAATGGCAAAAATGCACCCGACAGCGATACAGATAAAGACAAGACCAACTTCGCCTAGGTTCATACCGTAGTAAACAGGATAGACAAGTGGAAACACCTCAAAGTCTGTACGATTAGCTAAAAGACTATGTCGATTCAACAGCTCACTTACAGGAATAGTAGATGCCATAAACGATAGCCGAGTAGACCTGCACAAACAAAACAGCTGGGTCTTTTATAGTGATTTCCAATGGCTTGATCAAGGCATCTATGGCAACGCCCGAGACTTTCATGTGACTTTGGTCAATCTCGCTCTGGGACATTAACTTCTGGTTGCCGGTAAGCTTGCGTAAGCGTTGGGCGCGGCGTAAGAGAATATTAGGGCCACTCGTTTCGGGCATAAAGATAAAGAGGGCGATAAGTACTGGTGCCGATGCCCAGATAGACTCGTATAGGGACCAACGCCAGTTTTCCGCTGGCACGGCGAATCCACTGAGGAGAGGACCGAGAGAGGCTGTCACAGACTTAGCCAGCAGGCCTTCAACGGTCATCAGGAGTACTTACGCCCGCATGACATAGCAGCAACCCAGGCAATCATTGCAAAGGGCAAATTTATCATGCTATACATATCGCCCATCGAAGCACCACCTGCTGCAAGGCAAGGTGACCCGAAGAACCCCTGCAAGAAGCGCAAGACAATGAGGCCTGGAAAATTATTTACCAGGGCTGTTGGAATGGAGAGAATAACAAATATGCCGAAAGTGATGATATAGATAGGGTTACGACCGATGCGTGGGATCTCACTGAGAGGTGAAAAGAGCAGTGGACCAACGCCGTAACCCAGTACGTACATAGCGAGACCTAGAGTTGCCTTGAGATTGCTGACGCCAAACTTCTCCATGACGCCTTGGGTTGATGATGAGTAGATCGCTGAACTCAGGTATACCACGAATGTATAGAGGCATATAAGCAAGGCGAGGAGCGCACGGCGTAGGTTAGACCAATTGTGCGGGTTGGCGGTGTCTTCTTCGTAGTACCAGTCTACTAAAATACTACCAGATTTGGTAATTTTTGGCGTCAGACGGGTGGATTTGCCTTTAGGAAATTCCTTGGTCTCAAGATCCTGTTCGACCGCGTTGCTGACGTCGTGCTCCTCTTCCACCTCTTGCTCGTGCTTCAAGTTACAGATGGTTGAGGGCGTAGCTGGCTCAGGGCGAGGTGTACTGTGGAGCTCTGTATCACTCAGCATACGGATCCATGACTCAGGAAGCTTAAAGTCCGGCCGCTCTTCTGGGTATTTGAACAGGCGATTGTTTGTGAAAAAGCGCACGAGCTGTCCCAAGGGGGCGTCTCGGACGACGTCATGAAGCGATTCACCAAAGGTCATCTTGCCTTAGTGACCGCAAGATTGAGTCTGTCGGGAGGTAGCGGCACTGAGATATCAAGATATCAATTGATATAGAGTGTAGAG
This sequence comes from Talaromyces islandicus, assembly GCA_000985935.1. Lineage (NCBI taxonomy): Eukaryota > Fungi > Ascomycota > Eurotiomycetes > Eurotiales > Trichocomaceae > Talaromyces > Talaromyces islandicus. The sequence goes on along the minus strand of CVMT01000001.1, from coordinate 3,997,853 downwards.
AGTGTCTGAAATAACAAGAGAGCAGACGACATCGATGGAAGATGCTCTCTACACTTATACGGCATCCGCCGACGCAAGGCTGGCGTAGTAGCATGATTGATAATAGCAACAACATTAGTCTCCGTGGGTATCGTAGAGAAAACGGTCGTAGAGCCGACCTCACTCGGCTCTACAGACGAGAGACTGCCCGATTAGGTAATCTCCACAGGCTATATCCGCGTGGGGATCGGATGTCGCTCACAAACAACACTTTAACGATAACCCATCCCTAGCGGAATTCAATTTCGCCCTTCATACGCAAAGGAATTTGAAGAAAATCGGTAATGGGCGAGAACAAGCCAGCGTTTGACCGCTTTGCCGGAGGTTCCGATCTGCGTTCCTCTCGCTAACTGCCTACCACTCCATTGACGTAGCTCCAGTTCGTTTTCGGGTTTGAGTGTTTGCGCGATCCATTCGACCTGCCAGGCTCTGTGAACATGAATCTAGAGACACGAACCCGCAATTCGAAACGAAACTCTACAGCGTGTGAGCGTTGTCGAGCGGCCAAAGTCAGATGCCAAGCCAGTGAGCAGCCCGGGGTGTGTGAGAGGTAATGAAAGCATTAAACAACTTCGGGCTTTCCTTCCTTCCATGCTTATAGTCTCTATTAGATGTCTCGCCTTTAAAAGAGAGTGCATCTCCCGTACTAGACCACGGCCTCGCCGATGGGAACGCACATGGGGGTAAGAACGATGTTTTGCTGACCTCTGGATATATATTTTTTAACGTCATCCCCGCATCTAGAACGGGAGATACTGGACCCTCACTGCAGTCGCCCGGCCATCTTGGCACCCTTAGCATCAACTACACTGTGCCAGTTCAAGCGGATCTCAATGGTAGCTTCGAAACACTACGGGAGATGCATGATCAGGCTCTTGATGCCGTACTCAGTGAGGAAGATCCTGCTGATAACGCAAGCCAATCAGTCAACCTCCCAAGCCCCTCAAGTTTGTCAAATCAATCTCATCCAATCTCCGACATCTGGCGCCAGCCTTTATTCGATATGGCATCCGCAGAATCTCTCCTGAATACCTTCAAGTCCATGGTAGACTACCTACCATTTATAGTCTTTCCCGACGACTCTCCCGTCTCCTATCTCGCTACCACAAAACCCTTCATTTTGTTGTCTATCTTGACTGTAGCTTCGGGATCGAAGATGGTGCAGAAACACGCGTTATATGATGATGAGTTTCGAAAAGCTCTGGGTCTGAAATATGTGTCTGGCGGGGAGAAGAGTCTCGAGCTACTCCAGGGCCTATTAATATACTGCGCATGGTATGTCTGGTTGTGGAACTAGTTCTAATGTATCTCCAGTCTCACGTCACAAGGTATCCTTTTCACTTGCGGCCCAAAAACGGGCAGCTGGTTCGCTTTTTGCGAATCGCCGCAGATCTTATTCACGACCTTCATTTGGATGAGGACTTCCTTACAAAGGCTGATCCGTTGAGTCCGGAAGTGACAGACGATGAACTTGACAAGATCCGAGCATATCTCGCCTATCTCTATCTTGTTTCTACGTAAGGTGCAATGGCTTCAAATTCAAGTATGCAAACGATTCTTACTCCTGAGCCCCTCTATAGGTACATCGTTGTATGGAGAGGGGAGAGAGATTTGCCTACCAGTTGTCCCCCTTGGGCCAGGAACGCCATCGACATCCTCCAAAACAACGCCCAAGTTGACGGTGATAACACGCTGGTGGCTTTAGTCCGCCTGTCTAGTCTCTTTTTCGATGCATCCAAGGCTATCAATATGAGAGACGTGCTAACGGTGCAAAACAGTCGACTGATTTTGGTTGGTCTTGAACAACAATATCAGGAATTGCAGCACAGCATGGACCACCTGATCATGGGATTCGGTACGTCAAGCTGGGTGAATGTGAACGTGCGGGGGAAGAGACTGATCTAATGAAAAGGAGCGACACGAATGCAGGCCATGTTTGTCGATGTATTCCTCGACTGCGGTAGCTTACTCGCCTTTCCTGTAGCGGAGACCTACCTGTCGGCTAAAACAACTTGCTTTCCTCCACCATTATCAAAGGTCTACAGTGCCACGAAAAAGATAAGGACTCTGCTGGACTATGTGTGCAGACTAGAAGATTCGTCGCTCCTTTCATTTACAATCAATGACTGGACTCGGCTCATTATGGTTCTTACACTATCATTCCGTTTATCATTCCCGCTTTCGCAATACCCTGAATATGATTCGTCGCGCGCTCGCTCCGAACTTCAACTGGATCAATTCCTATCTAAAATGTCGCATGGTACAGACGATACATCTTCAAACGATCTTCTGTCGGCTAGTCGTGCCTTGCTGGGCCTTGCCAAGGCGAAATACGACCGTCGGCTGGGCTCCCTTGGGGAACCACCACCGAGCAAGGTTTTTGGATGCCCTGTGATGGACGGAAGTTTGAGGACGTCCGTGGGACAATGGGACCAAAACTTAACGAGTATACCGGGGAGGACCGATGCCGGTGAGCCGAAGAATCCTCCCCTATTTCACGATGTATGGGCAACGATGACTATAGGATGGGGAAATGACAGTGGCATGCCTTGGGATACAGGCGAGGAGGATTCATGGACGTGGCCTCAGCTCTAATGGTGTGGAAGAACTCTATTTTGCGTGTTACTTGTAGGAAGTAAGCATCTGTTTTAAAACTTCAAGGAATTTGTGGCTTATGTAGTCAATCAATATACAAACACTCTTGTTCCTGAAACTTCCCTTATTCTCGAACCACGACTACACATTGTTGAGTAGCGAGTAATAATCTATCTTCTTGGAGATCCAGGCCATGATCGCCGGAAGGATAACCTTTGTCATAAAAGCATACATCCACATCGCAATGCCAAACAGGAAGTTCCTGCATGGTTGATGTTTGGTCTGAACTGACTAGGGGTTATATGGGTTAGGGTTAGGACCCACTCCTATATCCGTACCGACAGCGCGATCATCTTTCTTGATTATCAACATCCAATTTATGCTGCGTAATGTAGCTTACAAATGCTTACACAGGGGGAAATCAACAATCGTACGGATATTGACGGCTTGCAAGACCTCGCATTATAACAATCCCCCAGGGAACCCCTTGCTTTAGGAATGAATAAGCCGGTTTGAAGCTTCTCCGCCGCCTCCATTGTAGCCAACATCTACCAGCGTCCGTTTCGCATAACAACTATATTGATATATATATATCCTTAGCCTACAATGGCCCCTACCCAATTTGGCACCCTCGCTATTGCCTACCAAGTAGTCGACTCAGCAGGGCCCACGGATCTTCTTGCCTCCGCCAGCAAGAGCGCCCTCCTTGCCATTCGGGAATACGTCCCCATCGGCGACGACATCATTTCCCGAGCGCCAGAATTCGAATTCCATCACATTGGCGTGACTAGAGATCCCGTCGACCTGGGTACTAGCCAGATGACGATTTTGCCTACAACAACAGTGGATGAGTGCCCCGAGCTGGATATCTTGCTCGTTGGAGGGCCATATCTGGGTACCTTTGACCTACACCCGAAGCACGCTGATCTGATCCGAAGACACGTCGCTGCTGGAAAGCTCCTCTTTACGACCTGCACGGGAGCCAGCCTCGTCGCATCCACGGGCGTTCTGGACGGGAGGATGGCCACGGTCAACAACATCGAATACGAGTGGGTGAGGAAACGCTGGCCAAAAGTCAACTGGACACGGGAGAAGAAGTGGATCGTCGACGGCAACATCTGGACAGGATCTGGGGCGATCGCTGCGACGGACATGGTTGCCCACTGGCTCCAGGAAAACTATGGCCTAGATGTGCTCATCCAGGCTGCCGCCACCTTGGACTATGAGCCGCGAGATGCTGATGGCTTGTTCAACGTGTTTCCGCAGAGGTTTGATTCGAAGGGCGAGAAGATGTCTACCCATGTTTTTAGATATCATGAAGAGTATATGAACAATCTACGTCAGTAGACCGCATTGGAAGGAGACTGGACGCGTAAGAAGAATTGGCCTCCGTAGTTTGATCATTTCGTAGTCCTCACTGATAATAGACACGCAGCATCTATCCTGGCGTTATTAAGCCGTGTCATTTCTTACTATGCATTAATTATTGTTTATCGTTGTATGGACCCTGACTAATTAATTAGTACTGACGTCGCGGGACAATTTTCTGCCAGCGACTACCGCCCGAGACAAAAAACGATTCCCCCAAACATCAAACATATCGATGAGCTAGCTCACCAACCTCGGTTTCAAATTGATTTTCTGTATGCGCCAGCCTCAAAAGGAACTTCTCATCATCTCACAGCTTTGTCTCTGGGAGCTCATCCCATCTCGCACAAAGATATGCCCTTTGCTCAGCTCGTCATCGGACCCCCCGGAGCGGGGAAATCGACGTACTGCAATGGAATGCATCAGTTCATGGGGGCAATCGGCCGCAAGTGCTCGATCGTGAATATCGATCCGGCAAACGATAAGACGTCGTATCCATGCGCGCTGGACGTGCGGGACTTGGTCACCTTGGAGGAGATCATGGAGGAGGACGCGCTTGGGCCGAATGGCGGGGTTCTGTATGCGCTGGAGGAGCTGGAGAATAACTTTGAGTGGCTAAAGGATGGATTGAAGGAGCTAGAGGGTAAGTTTCTACGTCAATACCTTTTTCCTTCTTCAATGTATTGTGTCTAATGAAATCGTCCGAGCAGATGATTATGTCCTGTTTGACTGCCCTGGTCAGGTCGAGCTATTTACACACCACTCGTCACTGCGAAACATATTTTTCCAAATATCGAAACTTGGATACCGAGTATGCAACCAGGTTCATCAGCTTACTATATAATGTGGATTATGCTAATAGGGTGCAGTTAATAGTGATCCATCTCGTCGATTCCTACTGCCTCACGCTCCCATCAATGTACATATCCGCGCTCATTCTCTCTCTACGATCGATGCTCCAGATGGATCTCCCACACATCAATGTGCTCACCAAAATCGATAACCTCTCCAACTACTCGGCGCTCCCGTTCAACCTCGACTACTACACCGAGGTGCAAGACCTCAACTACCTCCTCCCGCATTTGGAAGCCGAAACGTCACGGTTATCACACGACAAATTCGGAGCGCTAAACAGTGCCATCGTCCAACTAGTCCAGGAATTCGCGCTCGTCGCTTTCGAAACCCTGGCCGTCGAGGACAAGAAGAGCATGATGCATTTGCTGCAAGTCATCGACCGCGCAAGCGGCTACGCGTTTGGACCCGCCGAGGGCGCGAATGACACGATATGGCAGGTCGCCGTGCGAGAAGGATGGGGCAATTTGGACATTCAGGATGTGCAGGAGAGATGGATAGACGCCAAGGACGAGTACGACGAGCACGAGCGGAACGAGCTGGAAGCAGAGGCCAAGGCGAAAGAGGAGGCAGCCCGTCGTGCGCAGGAGAATGAAGATGAGCTTGATTTTCAGAATATGTTGCCTACGGGGGGTACGACTGTTATACGGAAGTCTTGACCTTTTTTTCGTGGTTTCTTTTTTTCTTTTCTCCAGAAACAGTTGATGCATTTAGCGTTGCATTTGGAAACGGACAATCATGATCATTACGACGGGGGGGTATCTCTATCTCTATTACTGTACAATAAGTTTCTTCAAAAAAAAAAAAAAAGAGGTTCACCAGATCAAAAATCAACCCTCATCCTCCTCATCCTCATCCTCATCACCATCCACATCAACATCCAACGCAACAAAATCCTTCTCCTCGTCGTCTCCCTCCGCTGCAATAATCCCTCCCAATAACCCATCCAAGCCTTGTTTGACCGCCCCCTTTGTTCTCAAAACCTCCCTCCTCGCTCTCCGAATCGCCTCTTCCTCGGCCTTGCGCATTGTACCCGACACCCTGACGACGCGGAACACGGCAGGCCGAGTGTCCCTTTTGTGTTTTGTAGCCGATGCTGTTGGCACAGAGTGCATGTATGTAAGCGCAGCCCAGACGAGCCGGTAGACAGCTCGCGGACAGCGGATTATCAGTGTTGACGTCGCGGGCGACAAATATTTTACTGCACGCAACTCAACCAACATTAGAAACAAGAACCTCTCAACATACTTTTTTGGAAAAAAAAAAAAAAAAAAAAAAAGAAAAAAACAAATATGGGAAAGACGTACCGATCAAGTTCCCCGCTGTAGCCCCGCCAAGTTTTCCGACGCCATAGTCGCCGAAAAGATCAGATACTGTGTCGCGCAAAAGTTTGCTGAATAGGCCCGGTGTCAGAGTGTCTGCGGTCGGTTGATGGAATTGTACATGGCGAGGGGTTGATGACGATGACGACGAAGATTTGGAATATTCGGGGTAGAGAATGTCGACCAGGAGGTAACGGTGTTTTATGCGTACCATTGTGAATGCTGTTGGTTTGGTTGATGGGTTGAAGTTGTGGTATGCCGCGGAGGTTTACATACAGATTGCCCGCACGTCAAAGCTTAACTCGCAGCTCGACGTGCTTGGAATGACACTTCCCCCCGCCGCCTTTTGGTTATCTGCTAATATACCACAAAATTAATAGAATCAACTCGTTGCAATTATCGTCTACCCATAATTAAATATTCTACGCCAAGTACATGCGTACCTCATCTTCCGTCCCTATCATGCCAGCGTACAAGACTACATCGTATAGAAAAGAGAACCCCGGTTGAGTATCATATCAACTAGGTTGAGAAACAGAAAAGGCATGAATGCTGACAAAAAGGTCGGCGCGGATATCCGGGAGAAAAGATCAAAAGAAATGAAATGAAAAAAAGAAAATAATAATAATAATAATAATAATAAATAATATATGCTCAATAATCACCAGGCCATGCTTAGAGGCTGACCTCGACACGGCCCTCCGCACCAGGAGCGCCCTTGGACACGCTGGGGAGCAAGTAGGTGATGTCGTCCCATGGGTGACGGTACAGACCAGTGCGCAGTCTCTTCTGGTCGAGGTAGTGAGCAATCAGACCGATGCTGCGTCCGAGAACGAAAAGACCGTTCAGGACACCCATCTTGAGGTAGTCCTCAGCCTCCTCGGCCGAGAACGCACCCGAGTTGCGGAGCAGGTCGACGAAGCAGACGGCGACACAACCGTCGACGTTGAGGATCAGGTTGTCCTTCTTGGAGGTTGTGACGGTCTCGACAGCAATAGCGTAGTCGAGCAACTTGTGGTTGGGGAAGTTCTTGGTCACGTACTCCTTGACCAACTCAACACGGAGATCGGGGTTGTTGCGGGACTTGACCTTGTGGCCGATACCGGGGACTGTTCCAACATGTTAGCACCAAAAATAAACCAAACCATATAACAACGAGGGGAAAACATACTCAGCTTGTTCTCCTTGCGCATGGTGTCGACGAATTCACGAGGGCTGAGACCCCGGTCAAAAGCCTTGGTGAACTCCTCAGCGGCACCGTCGAGGGCACCACCGAAACGGGAACCAATGGTCAACAGACCAGAGACCAAAGCACTGATCAGGTCCTTGCCGGCACGAGTTGTGATGATAGTGTTCATGGCACCAGACACGGCAGGACCGTGGTCGGCAGTCAACATGAGAACCATCTCAAGGAACTTGCTGGCGTACGGAGGCAAGCGGCGACGGAACCAGAGCAAAGACATGACACCACCGATACCAATGTCCTCCCGGAAAACATCAGAGATGGGAAGACCAGCGTACAGCAGCTCCTGGCCACGGTCGTCGGAAATGGTGGAGATGAAAGCGGCGGGCTTACGAATGAGACCCAGCTCCTGGGCCCACGAGTAGTCCATTGGGATCTTGGGTGGGACAGGCTCCTTTTGGGGAGTGATGGTGCCCTTGGAAACGAGCTGCTCGTACAAGTCACCGAGGACCTGGGGGAGATCTTCAAAGGTGTCTGGGACGTAGAATCCGGCAGCCTTCATGTTCTTGTTCTTCTCGACGGCGGTCTCGAGGTGCGAGTTGGCCGAGGCTCCAGCGTGACCGAATTGAACCTCAGTCTTGAACATGCTGGCGCAAGTACCAATGGCCCAAGCAACGATGGGCTTGGTGATGACGCCCTGCTTGACGGCTTCAATGACACGGTATTCTTCAACGCCACCGACTTCACCGAGAAGCAACAGGATCTTGCACTCAGGGTCTGCCTGGTAACGGAGCAGATGGTCGATGAAAGTGGTTCCGGGGTAACGGTCACCACCAATGGCGACACCCTCGTGAACACCGTCGGTCACCTGAGAGATGATGTTGTTCAACTCGTTGGACATACCACCGGACTTGGAGACGTAGCCGACGGAACCCTTGCGGTAGAGCTTGGAAGCAACGATGTTGTCCATCATACCACCAGTGTTACCGATCTTGAAAGCACCGGGCTTGATACCACCAACGGTGGCAGGTCCGATGATGGTGATGCCCTTCTCCTTGGCAACAACCAAGATCTCACGTGCCCTCTACAACAACATGGTCAGTTCAGTTCTCACGGTTAAAAAAAGGGGGATCAAGACATACTCGCTCAGGGACACCTTCGGCAATGATGGCAATGGTTCTGATCTGGGGGTATTCCATCAACTCCATGGTGGAGCTGTAGACGGATCGCGACGAGGCGAAGTTGACGACAGTGTCAACGTCGGAGTGCTTAGCGAAAGCCTTGCCAACGTCTTGGTAGACGGGCAACAGGGTCTCGCTGGTTCCCCAGTACCTGTTATGATAATAGCGCATTAGTTGACGGCACACAGGCAGATAGTTAGGACGAGAGTGGTCTCACATTTTGCTGACGAATTGACCGCCGAAAGTGTAGATGATGCCGGCCACGGAGGGGGAGCTGCGCTTGCAAATGAAGTCAAAGTCGAGCATACCCTGCACGGCACGGGGTTGCATTCCGCTGGATTTCCGGTCAATTGACATTCTGGTGGGTGTAGACAGGTAGAACTCACTATACAAAGCATCGTGTCTTGTTGTGGAACAGGGTGTGTTGCTCGAGGGGGCTCAAAAGGCGGGAAGGAGGGTTGAAGCGGGTGATGTTGTCGTTGGCGTTCTGGACGCCGCTGGAGGGGGTGAGAGAAGGCATTCTGAAATCTGTGCTGGAGGAGCAGGGCGAGTTAGAGTTAGCAATGGGACGTCCAAAAACAAGAGGCGTGCTGGTGGATGGCACGAGTTGAGGGCGGCCAACTCACGGTCAACAGGCCCGGCTCTAGCTGAAGATTAGGAAATGGCAGAGGAACCAGCAATGGACAAGACAAAGCAAAAGGCAATGTCTCTGGGATTGAGGAAAGCAGCGACAGGAAAGCAGTCAGTGCGATCTGTCGGGCAAGAGGGGAGTGAAGCAGAGCAAAGCAAAGCAAAGCACAAGGTGGGAGTAGCAAGCAGGGTGTGGTGGAGGAGAGCTGGGACCGGATTGAGCTGCAGGGCCGCCCGACAAAAAAGACCGCCTAGCGCCAGACAGCCCTGCGTACGGCATTACCGTATGGTCATCTATTCGGTAATATGCGGTACGGAATAATACAATAGAAAATTCAAAAGCTAATTTTACTATGTGCGTACCTTGGATGATTAGTGCGAGGAGAATTATTATCATGGTCCCTCGCATGTGAGTGAGTTTTTTTTTTCTTTGTTTTTTTTTGTTTTTTCTTTTATATATAGATATAGTATATAAATATATTTAGATTTATATGATTTTCATAAGTATTACTAGTCACACAATGAAGCCCTGGGGATACTAATCAGTTCTCAATATGATGATGATGATGATGATGATGATTATTGTTGACCAGATGTTTACTTCGTACATTGAGTCATGGACTTGCTGAACTGTATTATTCAACAAATCGGACCAAAAAAAAAAAAAAAAAAAAAAAAAAA